>JAJLZO010000156.1:0-236732 GCA_030572215.1 Limtongozyma cylindracea
TCTCACCGGCTCGGCAGCGGCCGGCGGCGGCGGCACGGCTCTCACCGGCTCGGCGGCGGCTGGCGGCGGCGGCACAGCTCTCACCGGCTCAGCTGCAGGCGTCGGTGCCACCGGCGTCGGCAACACTCTAGTCGGGCCGGGCTTGGTCTCCTCCAACTCCTTCTCCTTCTCGGCCTCCACCTCCAACTTTTCAAACTGAGCCTTCACGGCCAGAACATCCTCGGTGGGCTCCAGCTCCTGCTTGACCACCTCCTTTTCGCCCTCCACAACGTCGTACTGGCCCTTTTTGGCAGCCCACGCCTGGGCAGGCGTCAAGCCACCGGTAGAACCAAAGTCGCGCGAGGCACCAGACTTGGGAGCCACGGCCGGCACGGCCTTGGTCGGCACCGTGGCCGTGCCCTCGGGGGTGACCGTGGGGAAACGGTTCTCCACCTGATGAGACACCTTGTGCTTGGGAAGCAGCAGAAGACGGCCACTGTCACCGCCAAACAACGGAATGGAGGCAGTGGGCGTTTCCTTGGCCGCAGGGGACTCCTTGGCCGCAGCACGGATCTGAGCAATGTCCACCTTGGGGTGGGGAGTGTAGGCCGAAGGCACAGGCTCGACGGGGTTGGCATCGAGATCACGTTCCACCACCTCAGGCTCGTCCCAGTCAGCCGATGCAGAGGGAGTGGACAGAGTGGGCTTGGCCGGAACAGGCACCACAGGGGAAGGCTTGACCGGAACGGGCTTGGCCGGAACAGGCTTGGTGGCAGCAGGAGCAACCGGCTTGACAGCGGCAGCCGGAGCAACCGGCTGGACAGCAGGCTTGGCGCCAATCACGCGGGTGGCTTTGGTGACAGGAGCAGCGCCCTGGATGGAGTAGCGAGCCCCAGCCGCCGAGCCCACACGCTTCAACCAGTCCTCCAAGTCCAACTCATCCTCGTCGCGAGCGGTAACCTGGACGTGGGCGTGGAAAGCGCCGGCAACGGCCAGCAAGTTCTGGGCAAACAGGACGCGCAGCTTCATGGGCGCCAGGTCCGGGCACCAGCCCACAAGAAGAATCTTCTCCACGTTCAGCCCGGGGGGCGAGACGCGGGCAAAGCCATACGCCACAGCGCCCTCCGCAAACGCCGGAACAAACTCGTCGAGGTCGGCGCCAGAGTCGGCCACCTTGGCAGTGCCGCCAGCCGCCGTGGTGAGCACGGTCCAGGTCAGCTCGCCATTGATGACAGCAGTGTACGCCGCCGCGTTGGCGGCGCGATTGGTGGCAAGATCGATTTTCTCCATGAAGCGGGGGTGGGGGATGGGGCGGAGCTAATAATGACGTGTAATGGGGGCATCGGGACGGTGCAGACCCTTGTTGCGCGGGCGCAGGGCCTACTCTGCGGCCGGCAACAGGGCCGGGCTGGCTGTGGCCTGGCTGCGGCGCCCACGCAACACGTTCTCGATGTACGCCTCGCCAGCCTTGTAACTGCTGCGCACCAACGGCCCGCTGGCACAGTACAAAAAGCCCATAGACAAGGCCTGCTGCTTCCACCACTCAAACTTGTCCGGATGGATGTACTCCGCCACCTTCAAGTGCCGCTTGGTGGGCCGCATGTACTGGCCAAACGTCACCACATCGCAGCCCACTTCCCGGAGGTCCTTCAACGCCTGGAGCACCTCCTCGTCGCTCTCGCCAAAGCCCAACATCAACGAGGTCTTGGTGACAAGCGTAGGAACCGCCTGCTTGGCTGCGCCAAGCACAGCAAGCGACTGGCGGTAGGTGGCCCGGCGGTCGCGCACGTGCGGCGTGAGTCTCTCCACCGTCTCCATGTTGTGGGCAAACACGTCGAGACCCAGCGCCGCGAGCGTGTTGACGTGCAGCTGGTTGCCGCGGAAGTCGCCGGAAAGCACCTCCACAAGAATCTGAGGCGCCTTTTGCTTGATCTTCTGCACCGTCTCGGCGAGGTGGCGGCTGCCGCCGTCCGCAAGGTCGTCGCGGTCCACCGTAGTCAACACCACGTAGCCCAACCCCCACCGGGCAATCGCCTCAGCCGTGTTCTCGGGCTCCATCGGATCCGGCGGTGCCGGCGTGCGGCTTGTCTTCACCAGACAGAAACGGCACCCGCGTGTGCACGTGTCGCCCATGAGCATGATGGTGGCGGTGGCCTCGCTCTTTTTGCCACCCCAGCACTCGCCGATGTTGGGGCACTTGGCCTCCTCGCACACCGTGGCAAGCTTGAGCTCGCGCACGTCCTTCTTGACGTTGTGGAACAGCTTGCCCTTGGGGATGGGCACCTTGAGCCACGGCGGAAGACGGGCGTCCGGATCCTGGATCGCCGCCTCCACCGGGTCCACCGGTGCGTTGGCTGCGCGGCCCAGCACAAAGTCTGCAAACAGCGGTCCCTTCAGAAGCAGCGCGCTGAACCGCAGCCGCCGCGTCGTGGCCGTAGCCGCCTGGTTGAGCCGTGCAAACGTGGGCTTCATGGAAGAGATGAGGCAGATGAGGTGGTGTGACTCGGCGCGTTGACTCGGGCGCGCGAGTTGCTACTGCGAAACGTGAATACAAGCTGTAAGTCTCTGCAGGCCGCCGTGGGGCTGGGCCGTGCCTCTCCGCGTCCCGGCCGGCTACTGCATCTGGTGCTTGACAATCGTGGCCCAGGTGTAGACAGTGGCTGCGCCACGGAAAGAGGACTGGGCACCGCGCCGCACCACCATGCCGTCGTGAGCGTTCCACACATCGACAAACACGGGCACCTTGATCCAGCCAAGCGCGTTGAGGTTGTTCATGATCTCCATGCGAGCCGGCTCAAACGGAAGCCGGGTGGAGTCGTTGAACACCGGGAAGGCTTCCTGGGTCTGGAGTTTGGCAATGAGCGGACCCACCACCTCGTCGGCGTCCTTGGACACGCTCACAGCACCAAGCACCTGGGGCTGGGCCGTGGCTGCGGCCTCCATGGCAGCCACCGTCTTGGGCCGGGTGTTGCGGCGGCGCAACTGCTGCCGCACCTTGACCTCGAACACGTCTGTGTGCTCGAGGTAGAGCCCCACCACCTGTGTCCACAACCGCTTGTTGTCGGGGAGCGGCACTGCCCAGCGACGAAAGGTGCTCACAAGCAGGGCAATCCCGCTGGCGGTGAGCACGGTAGGGGCCCATACTGGCACCACCACAAACGCAAGCACCACCACGATGATGAATCGGACGATGCGAGCTGGCGAGCGGAAGAAGCCACGAGGGTTCTTCAGAAAGTGCAGCTTGATAAGATCCACAATCAATGGGTGGGAGTAGCGTTTGCCTGAGCGCGGCCCCTTGGCAGAGCCGGCCACGTGCACCCGTGGCACCGGCTCGAGGTAGCGCACGTTGAGGCTGTCCCACTTGACAAAGGGCTGGTGGTTGGTGATGTACGCAGTGTAGAAGGCCACCGTGCGGTCGTTGCGCACGTTGGCAAAGAGGATGCGCAGCTTGAAGGCAGCAAGACCCTGGAGGTACGGGCCCTTGGGGTCCGCCAACTGCACGAGCACCAGCTGGGGCGTGGGGGCGGCAAACATGTCGCGCCCGGACTGGCCCAACACCGCGGCACCGAGGTTGTTGGCCATCTTGTCCGCCACCGTGTCGTGGAAGAAGTGAACTCCCAAGTGCGGCGTGGCAAAGGTGGTGAACACCATGGGGACAATGTGTTCAAACACCCCGAGCTCAAACAACTCGCCAATCACATAGCGCGCGATCAACCCGCCGAGCAGGTAGCCCACCACCAGCATCTTGGTTACATACGTGCCCTGGGAACCAAGCCGGGCCACCTCGAGCAACACCTCGTGGGCCACCCGCTCGCCGCAGAAGCGCACGCCGTCGTAGGTCCGGAAGAAGGCAAAGGTGGTGGGGCGAAAGGTGGTGATGCGCTCGGCCAGCAGCTCCTGGAGCCGAGCGTGAATCGCCTCCTCCACCACGAGAAGGTGCTTCGGGCCGCCCCACAAGCCGTGGATCAACACAAAGAGGTGGGCGTTGGGCATGGGTGGGTTCGGGCGGTCACATGCACGTGGGTTTAAGTTGGCGGCTAGCGCATGTGCGTAAGTGTCGATTCGCCAGTCGCAGACGGCGTGTGAACTATACACAGTTAGGGAACAATTCAGGGGGCGGTGGTGGTGGCCGTGGTTGCCGCAGTCTCAGACGTGGCAGGGGCCAGGGTAGTAGGGGTGGTGGTCTCCGTGGTAGCAGAAGTGGTCGCCTCCGTAGTCGCGGAAGTGGTCGCTTCAGCAGTCGCGGAGGTGGTTGCCTCAGCAGTCGCGGAGGTAGTCGCCTCAGCAGTCGCGGAGGTGGTCGCCTCAGCAGTCGCGGAAGTGGTCGCTTCAGCAGTCGCGGAAGTGGTCGCTTCAGCAGTCGCGGAAGTGGTCGCTTCAGCAGTCGCGGAAGTGGTCGCTTCAGCAGTCGCGGAAGTGGTCGCCTCCGCAGTTGCGGAAGTGGTCGCCTCCGCAGACGTCGTCACATCCGCAGTAGTCGCCGAGGCAAGGATAGAGGAAGTCACAGGAGTGGTCTCCGCAGAAGTCTCCACCGACGTCGCCTCGGCCGTGGTGGCAGAGGCAAGGATCGAAGAAACCGCAGCAGTGGACGTGGTTGCCACGGCAGCCAGCGACACCTCGGTAGAGCTGGCAACGGTCGTGGCAGAGGCAAGGATAGAGGACGCAGCGGACGTGGCAGTAGTCTCAGACGACACTGCAGTAGACGTCTCCGCAGGCTCAGCAGTCGATGTGGACAGGACCGCGGCAGAGGTGTCCGCGTCCGTCACAGAGGTCTCGGCAAACTCGGCAGCCGAGGTGGCCGTAGCCTCCACGCTGTCAGTGGCCACCGAGGACGCAACACCCGTCACCTTGTCCACAACAACCTCGCCGGTAACAGTCCCGGAAGTAGAGATCATGGTGGTGGTGAGGGTCAAGTACACGGTCTGGGTCACATCCACGTCGGTAGACACCACCACGCTCAGCACACTGCCGCTGGCATCCGTAATGGCCACCGTGGTGGACACAGGCACCTGGGTGGTCACCACTGTCAGGGCAACAGAGGTGCCGGTGGTGGTGGCGGCAGACGACAGGAAGCAGTGGGCCAGCTCGGTGACCGTGACCGTGACCGTGCCAGAACCAGCAGCAGCAGCAGCAGACACAGCAGCGCCAGCAGTGGAGCCAGTGGCAGACACGGTCGCCAAGTTCTTCAACTTGTTGCTCACCACATCGAAGGCCTCAGTGACGGCCGCGGTGGTTGTCAGGGAGTCGAGCGTAAGGGTGACAAACTGGGTGAGGAAAATGGTCAGCGTGGAGTCGGCCGAGGAAGCAGTTGTTCCGGCGGCCGTGGTGGCTCCAGCAGTTGCGGTGGTGGCAGCGTCAGCAGTGGTTGCCGAAGCAAGGATAGACGACACCGCAGCAGTAGACACTGTCGGAATGGCAGCATCCAGAGAGGCGGCAGTGGTTGCGGTGGTGGTGGCAGCAGTGGTGGCCGAAGCAAGGATCGAGGACACTGCGCCGGTGGAGATCGTCGGCACGGCTGCCAGCACCACCGAAGAGGTTGCCGGGGTGGAGACGTCTGCCGAGGCAGAGGTCTCGGCAGCATCCGTGGTCTCGGCGGTGGCCTCGACCGACGGAGACGCAGACGCAAGCGAGCTCAGGCCCGAGAGCGCAACAAGAGACACAGACGTCTCGGGGAGAGCAGCCTCGGCGGCAACGGCAGCAACAGAAGACAGGGCAGCGGCCGCAACGACAAGGGACGACGAGGCCACGTCCTCAACCGCCGTCACAGACGACGACACCGCTTCGGCCACTGAAGACAGGGCGGCAGCGATGGACGCAGAGGAGGTGGCAGCCACGTCGGCCGCCAGCAGCGACTCCACCACGGAGTCAACGAGAATGCTGCTGCTGGCAGGCACGGCCGCAACACTGGAGACGGCGCTGGCAGTGTCGTTGGCAGCACGGTCGAACAAAAGAGGGCGGATTGGGGCGGCGGTCGCAGAGGACACAAGAGCCGCGAGAACGAGGGCGTACTTCATGGCACAGGGGGCGTTGGTAAGGAATGGACGCGAGGGTGGTCGCTTGGGTAAAGAGTGTGGGAGGGAGCACTGGCACAGCCTATAATCTCGTGCGGTTGCACGCCTGCGGAGACGCCAGTCTGTAGCCCGTGTTGACGTTTTAGGCGCGCGTGCGTCATGGTGCGTCGTGTACCAGTGAATGTGCCCAAAAAAAGGTAGCGAGTCGCGAGCGAGGCGCACCAAACGAGACGAGCGGTGCGGCGGTGCTTGGCGGTGGTGAATGCGGCCGGCACAGCGGCTGGATTGGGCGGTGGTTGTCCCGTGCTGGCCCCGGTTTCTGGCGTGGTGGACAAAACAGGCTCGATTTTCATTGATGCAAGGGGGTTGCAAGGGGCGCACAGGAGTGCAGAATTACGCGTAAAGACGCAGAGAATCGGCGGATCGGGGATGCGCAAGACGTGCGGTTGACAGCGGGTCGGCGGCCAGCAGGGGGCCGCACCACCGCAGGCAGGTGTTCCGGTGTTGCCGCCACGGCGGAGGGATGCTCCCGGCTCGCGGGCAATGTCCAGGCTTCCTGGCTGCGGCCGCCTCGGACACATTCCCGGCTCGTTCACACCCAAGCCCCACTGCTGACGTCACAGTGCGGAGACGTTCTCACAACGTTTCAGGTTTATTTTGTGAATGAGCAACGTTCCTTGTTTATTGTAGTTCCTACGGTACACCCTTCGCCATACAATACGGTCGCCACACGCCTACGCCTGGATGTGGCCGGCGGCGGCGGCGGCAGCCACGTTCACGGCCTCGGCGGCCAACACGTCCTCGACGTCCTCCACCACGTGGCGGAAGGTGCTCTTGTGGGGCACGGTGACGTAGCCGTGGTACTCCTTGGGCACGCCCACGGCCTCGGCAGCCTGGAGCACGTACGGCTGGGCGTACTCGCCGTAGAGCTCGGCCGCCTTGTCCTTGGCGGCGGTGAGGCCGGGCACAACCGTGTCAGCCACGAAGGGCTGCACGTGCTGCTCCACGGCGGGCTTGACGTGCAGCTCGATGATGGGCTGCACGTGCTTGGCGTAGAAGGGCTCGACGTGCTCGTCCACGAGCGGCTGCACGTGCTTGGCGTACAACGGCACGACCTTGTCGGTGAAGACGGGGTGCAGCTCGACGGAGTGGCGCACGCTGAGAAGGGCCGGGCAGGCAGCCAGCGCCAGCGCATCGGCAGGGCACTGGAAGAACGCAAGGAACACGGCGTACGCCACAACAATGTTGGCGACAACACACTTGACGAAGGCAAAGGAGACCATGGCAGAGAAGGTGTTGTTGGATGATGTTGTGGTGTTCCAGATCGGGTATATGGGTGGCAACGGTCCGCGCACGACTTCAGCCGCGTCACGTGGGGAGTGCGGCCGGCACGTGACCCGGCGTTCGGCACGCGGGTCTGTTCCGGTTGTTCCGGCGCCGCCTGTGCCGCCCGCGCCACGTGCGCCACTTTCGGTGCAGGCCAGCCCGCACGTCGGCTGTTCGGCGTCTTAAAGCCGTTCCGGGTACCGCATATGGCCGTTCCGGCCGACGCGCGCGTGCGTGCGCCGAGACGTTGCCGCGGACTTTACGGGCGGATGGCGGGGGTACGAGCGGTCATGTGTCGGCCTAGCGGCGGTGGTGCGAGGCTAACGCCATGTGATAGTGACACGAGGTCAGCACTGCGAGCTAGCAGTGCCGGTCCCGTCCGGAGCGTGACTAGCGGGTGTTCATCATCAGTCTTCTATTATTCGTTATCGTAAGCGTGGCGCGAGGGACGGGTATGTACAAGTCATGACACATGGCGGCAGCGCTCGTCCTTCACACGGCAATGGGCGCCATGTGGAAGTCGATGCGGTGCTCGGACCGGTTGTGCTTGGGCGACGCGATCACCACGTTGGCGGCCGGCGTCTGCACCATCTCCTCGTCGTCGTCGCTGCTCAGGAAGGTGAGGTGGGGCTCCTCCTCGTCCTCCTCGGCAATCGACAGAAGGCGCACCAGCGAGGGGTACGAGGTGACGTACGCAGGCTCGTCGTACTCAAACTCCAAGTCGCTGTCCTCGTCGTCGTAGTCGCTGTCGTCGTCGTACTCGTCCTCGCTGTCGCTCTCAATCTCCACAGACGTCACCGTCGTGTCGCGGAGAGGAGAGCGCACGGGCTCAACAAAGGTCACCTTCAGGGCAGGCGCGGCAGAGGCCGCAGCCTTGGCGTCGGCACTGAGCAGGTCCAAAAGCAGGTCGAGCATGTTGGCCTGGGTCACAAGCACCCGGAGCAGGGCATCCGGGCGGGCGGCCGCTCTGGTGAGCTTCAGCTTCACCGTCAGGGCAAGCTGGTACTTGGCGTATGTGGAAGTAAGAGACATGGTTGTGGTTGGAAGCTTGTTGCAGACCCCATGACAGGGGCAGGCCGGCTGAATATATACCACCGCGCCTCGGGTGTAGCGGCTGACGCATCACATTACTCATCGGGTGCACATCGTTCCGAGCGCCACTGTTGTGCATTAAACCCGCGGCCTAGACGCACGTCCGGCCCGCTGCGCATTTTTTCGCCCGAGGCCCGGATAGCAATGGGCTCCGGGCCGATACACCCGTGGACGGAGCGGGGGGGCTGGCCAGCCACGGCCAGGGACGGAGGGGGGCGGGCAGTGGTCTGGAGAGGTGCAACACGTCCCTGGGCCCCCTCTGTCGGCCCTGTTCCAGCTTTTGTCAGCACCCCTGCCATTACTCATCCAGCTTAGAAAGCAAGCGTACAGATACAGCCATGGAAGAAGGTGCGTCTGACAAATCAAGTTTCTGTGCGCCCAAATCAAGGGACCGCGCCAGGGCTCGCAACCGCGCGTGGCACCCAGACATGCACCAACAGGGTGGCAAATTGGCAGGCTGTGCCCTGCATGGAACGGGCGCACGGCGCACGCAGGCAAGGTTTGGGACGGCGTGGAGAAGCGGCGGAGCCATGTTTAGATAACACGGTGGCAGACAGGGTGGCGACTACAGGGCTGTGGTCTGGCTGCCAGCACTGCCCGGCCCTGCGGTGTGCCCTGCGCCCTGTGGCCACCCCCGGACCTGCCCCAGCCTTGTTCCATCTTGATTGCTCCGGCGCAGGGCCTCGGAACAGTAATGAGACACGGCACAGGGGCAGCAACTATGGCGTGCTGCAGCGATAGCAAGCACGGCCCTGTCGACGCACTGGCCGTCTTCCGGAAGACCTATCCGGCCGGCGTGTGCCAAATGCAGGCCCGTGCGGCTAGATAGGAACGCGGGCCGAGCCCCGATGATCGTGAAATTTGTAAGCGCGCCGCACCGGGCGCGAGATAACCGGGTGCCGGCCCGCCCAGAATGCCCGGCGCGGAGAGCCCCGTGCCGGGTGCCGGGCCCTGTGCACAGGCGCCTGGTTGCCCCCAGCAACCGCAGGCCCGTGCTGCGGCGTGGCATTATGCCATGTATTCTGACCCCTGCGGTATGTTTAGCCGCGAGCAGCGTTCTCGGGTCAACCGACCCGACAAGCCTGGACTGGCCCGGAACCACCGGGTTGTCTGCCAGAGCCGCCGGAAGCCTAGGAACCGCGTAGACACGCGTGCTGCACACAGGCACCACCCAGGGGGCCTCAATGTCCCCCAGCTCACGCCGCACACGGCTTTCTCCAACGGCTGTCCCAATCGGGCAACTCCCCCACATACTCCCGCACACGGCAATTTTCCCGTTTTGTTCCCACGTGTCGTATAGATCCTGCACGCAGCAAAAATTTCACCCTTATAAACCCCCCTGCGCTCGCCCGTTTGCCACGCCCCCACCCAACCCCCACCATGTCCAACTACAAGGTCGCTGACATTTCCCTTGCCGCTTTTGGCCGCAAGGACATCGAGCTCTCCGAGAACGAGATGCCCGGCTTGATGGAGATCCGCAAGAAGTACGGCGCTGCCCAGCCCCTCAAGGGCGCCCGCATTGCCGGCTGCTTGCACATGACCATCCAGACCGCCGTGCTCATCGAGACTCTCACTGCGCTCGGTGCCGAGGTGACCTGGTCCCTGTGCAACATTTTCTCCACCCAGGACCACGCCGCCGCTGCGATTGCCGCGTCCGGTGTGCCCGTGTTTGCCTGGAAGGGCGAGACCGAGGAGGAGTACTTGTGGTGCATTGAGCAGCAGTTGCACGCCTTCAAGGACGGCAAGCTGCTCAACCTCATCTTGGACGACGGTGGTGACCTCACCCTGCTCGTGCACGAGAAGTACCCCGAGATGCTCGAGGGCTGCTTCGGTCTCTCCGAGGAGACCACCACCGGTGTGCACCACTTGTACAAGATGGTCAAGAACGCCACCTTGAAGGTGCCTGCCATCAACGTGAACGACTCCGTCACCAAGTCCAAGTTCGACAACTTGTACGGCTGCCGCGAGTCCCTTGTGGACGGCATCAAGCGCGCCACCGACGTCATGCTCGCCGGCAAGGTTGCCGTCGTGGCTGGCTTTGGTGATGTGGGCAAGGGCTGCGCCATGGCCTTGCACGGCATGGGTGCCCGCGTGATTGTGACCGAGATCGACCCCATCAACGCTCTCCAGGCTGCCGTGTCCGGCTACGAGGTGCGCACCATGGAGGAGGCTGCCTCCAAGGGCCAGGTGTTTGTCACCACCACCGGCTGCCGCGACATCATCACCGGCGCCCACTTCGAGCAGATGCCCGACGACGCCATCGTGTGCAACATCGGCCACTTTGACATCGAGATCGACGTGGCCTGGCTCAAGGCCAACGCCGTTGAGTGCGTCAACATCAAGCCCCAGGTGGACCGCTTCACCATGAAGTCCGGTCGCCACGTGATCCTTCTTGCCGAGGGCCGCCTCGTGAACTTGGGCTGTGCCACTGGCCACTCCCTGTTCGTCATGCTGTGCTCCTTCTCCAACCAGGTGTTGGCTCAGATTGCCTTGTTCACTCAGGACAACACCGCCTTCCTCAAGGAGTTCCCGGAGTTTGCCCGCGAGGAGAAGTACAAGGTGGACGTGTACGTGCTCCCCAAGAACTTGGACGAGGAGGTTGCCCGCTTGCACTTGGCCAAGCTCGGTGTCTCCCTCACCACCCTCTCCGACGCCCAGGCCGAGTACCTCGGCATCCCGCAGGAGGGTCCCTTCAAGGCCGACCACTACCGCTACTAGGCGCGCCGGCCCCCCAGTAACCCTTGGTTTTCTTGCATCAACTGCATTGTGAGATCTAGTCTCAAAAATATTACGTTCCTCAACGGCTCATGTCCTACTTCCAGCCGCCCCAGGGCACTCCCGGCTATCAGCAGGGCACCCCCGCCTTCCAGCAACAGGGCGCTCCTGCCTTCCAGTCCTCGGGCAACAGTCCCTTCTACAGCCTGTACCCGGCCAGCGGCGCCCCCTTTGCCGGCGGCAGCATGTCCAGCGGCATGGCAGACGCGGGTGGCCACATGCAGACGCCGCTCAGCACTGGCATTCTCGCCGCCTTCTCCACCTCTGGCTACCCGGGCGAGGAGCTGTTGCTTGCCGAGTTGGGCATCAACTTTGACCACATCCGCCAGAAGACGCTTGGCGTGTTGAACCCCTTGGGCACCGTGCGCGTGGACATTCTTGCCGACGCAGATCTTGCCGGGCCCATCCTCTTTGTCGTCTTGTTCGGGCTGTTCTTGCTCATGGCTGGCAAGGTGCAGTTTGGCTACGTGTACGGGGTGGGCTTGTTTGGCACCGTGGCGCTCCACTGGTTGTTTACACTCATGAGCGCGCTGCCGTTGGACGTGCTGCTCAGCGCCAGTGTCATTGGCTACTCGCTTCTCCCATTGGTCTTTCTCCTGGCGCTTGGTGTGGTGGTCAACCTTGACCGGAGCGTGGGCTACGTGCTCGGTGGCTTGTGCGTGCTGTGGTGCACATATGCCGCCAGCGGCTTCTTCCAGGCCGCCATGAAGACACTGGGCATGCGGGCGTTGGTGGCATATCCGTTGGCCATGTTCTACACGGTGTTTGCCTTGATGGTGATTTTCGTCGAGAACTGAGAGAGTGCGCGCAAGGCGCCAGCACACACGTGGCGGTGTGTTGCCCAACGCGACTGGACACGTAGGCGGTTGCCGGCTTAACACATACATTGCAACAACCACACCCAGCGGCCCTTGCTCTGTCTACACGTACACACCCACAGCGTCCAGAAGGAACACTGCGCCGAGCCCAAGGCTCCCGGCACACACCACCGACAAGACGGCGTAGAGCGCCGCTGCCGCCACCCCCGCCTGCTTCAGCTGCATGGTGGCAGTGAAGCCCAGCACCACTGCCACAAGGAGAAGCACGCCGGCTGCGTACGGCTGGAGCGCAAGCAGCACAAGCGGCTCCACCCGTGCCGGGTTCTGCTCAAACGCGTCCATGAGCTGGTCGTACGGAGTCATAAAGAGGATGCGTTACACCTTTTTTCATTATGCGGCGGTTCGTGCTCCAGCCCGTGCGCCTCGCTCGCGCGGCCCACACGGCGCTGCCCGTGCCGGTACCCTTCCCCACCGAGCCCCCCACGCCCACACCCGACGACTACCACGGGCCCAACCTCAAGGGCCTCGAGAAGCGCTTCCCCGCAATGGACACCGCGGCCCGCAACGCCACCATCGACTACCTCAACCACCAGCAGGCGGCCGGGTGGCAGTACCTCTCCCCCACCGACAAGCGCGCCTTGTACTACCTTCTGTACGGCCCGTGGGGTCCCCGCGACCCTGCTCCCCAGCGCTCGATCGGCGACCTCCTTCTCCAGGGCGTGGGTCTCTTGGTGGTGCTCTCCCTGATGGCAGTCGCAGGATACAACTACCAGAAGGACAAGCACAATAGTAAATAGCAAAACCCACCTCTCCTTTTTATGACCACGCTGGAGTCTGTGCGGGCAAGCGTGCGGACCGCCGCCGAGCCCCAGTTCGACCTCCCTTACAAGGCGCGCGGCTACGGACACCAGTTTTCCTCTGTGTACTCGGACCGGTTGGCGCGCCTTGCCCCGCGCGTGGTGCGACGCGTGTCGTGGAGCGCGCCGCGCGTCGCCAAGGTGTTGGACATCAACGGCTCCAGCCAGTGCTGGGCAGTGGGCACTGTGTTCTGCGACTACCGTCACAAGCCCAACGTGTTGGCTGACGTGGCGCGTGAGTACCACGACCCGCTTCCGCCGCCCACCACCTACCGCACGCAAAACGCCACCGGCGACCGCATCCTTCTTGAAGACGAGAGCGGACGCGTGGCATTGGTGCACGACACCGACAACCACTTTTTCAAGCACGACATCCTTGTCACCGGCTGTGTGGTGGCCGTGCTCGGCCGGGAGACCGAGCCCGGCATCTTCAAGGTGGACGACTTGGTGTACGCCACGCCCGAGAGCCAACCTGAGCGGCCCACTCCTATCCCCACCGTGGCATTTGCTCTGGGATTGGGCTTTGCCGACTCCCAGCAGAGCAACGTTGTGTGTGAGCTCTTGGCCGAGTATCTCCGGGGCGAACTTGGCGGCGAGGCCGACCGTGCAAGGGCCGCTGCCGTGGCTCGACTCGTGGTGCTTGGCAATCTTGTTGCATCTCTGGAGTCGTCGCTGCTTGCGGAGGCCAATGCCTTTCTCTCCTCGGTCCTCGAGTCGCTCCCCGTCACGCTTCTTCCCGGCACACACGACCCCGTGGACCTGTGTTTCCCGCAGCAGCCATGGCACCCGGCACTTGTTCCCTCCATGACACCCTACGACCCCCCGCACGCCCAGCTTGCCACCAACCCCGCGCTTCTCGACATTGGGGGACTTCTGGTGCTTGCCCTGAGCGGCGAAAACGTGACCGACGTGTGGAAGTACATCACCCCGAGCGACAACCTTGCCAATGACGTCGACACACGACTTGACATCATGGAGGCCCAGCTCAGATGGGGCCACGTGGCTCCCACCTGCCCCGACACGCTCTGGTGCTACCCTTTCGACAACAAGGACCCTTTCGTCTTGGACCTGTTGCCCCATGTGTACGTTGCCGGCAACCAGCCTGCCGGCGGCTCACGCCAGGTGACCATCGGGGAGAAACGCGTCTTGTTGGTGTGTGTCCCGGCGTTCGCCGACAGCGGCCGCCTTGCTGTGGTGAACGACAGCTCGCTGGAGGTATCCATTGCATAGAAACACCCACAGGGGGCCGGAGACTTGTTCCACGGCGCTGCCCTGTCTATTTACACACCCGTCTCGCGCAACCCCACCCGCGCCAACACCGGCGGCAGCTTGCGGTTCACGCCTGCGCCGTACAGGCTGTCCGCACCAAGCGCCGCGTACGCTACGTCGCGACGGTCCGATGCCACTCCGAGCCGGTCCAACACCGCGCCTGCAAGCGTGGGCATCACACACTGTCCGAGCACCAGCACCACTCTCGCAGTGTCGGCTCCGAGAAAGATCACCAAGTCCTGGACCTCCATGTCGTTCTCCTTCCAGGGCTCCGCGGCAGTGATCAAGTGATTGGCCGCCATCATGGCCGACTCCAAAGCACTGGTGATGCCCATGGTGTCAAACGCCGTGACGGCCGTAGCCACACGTGTCTCTAGCAGCGCAAGCTCCTCCACCAACGCGGTGTAGAGAGACTGGGCTTCCGGAGTCAAGCGAGCAGCGGCCAGCTCACGCTTGTGCGGGTCGGTGAACTGGGCCACGCCGCGGGCCACGCTAAACTTGGGGCCGCAGCACCGGGTTGCGAGATTGGCGTAGCGCCCAATCAACCGCTCCCGTGTGTCGTGCAAGTCTGTCTCGCTAAAGTTGCCGTCGCGAGCCAATGCCAGCACCAGACACATGTACCACCGGAGCACGTCGGCACTGTAGTGCGCCAGCACTGCCTCCGGGTCAACGACGTTCCCGAGGCTTTTACTCATCTTACGCCCCTCGCTCAACCAGTGGGCATGGACCACCACTTGCTCAGGAACCTTGATCCCCACCGCCATGAGCAAGGCGTACCAGTAGATGGTGTGGAAGCGCACAATGTCCTTGCCCACAAGGTGGGTGTTGTGGCTGGAAGTCCACGGGTTCGGACTCTTGTCCCACAGTGACTGACCAAAGCCAGCCGTGGTGAGGTAGTTGGTGAGGGCATCAAGCCACACGTACATGCGGTGGTTGCTGTCACCAGGCACCTCGATGGCCCACCGTACACGGCTGGCCGGGCGCAGCACCAGTAAATCCTCAAGTGGCCTCAGCCGCAACTCAGCAAGCACCTGGGCATGGACCAGAGGGGGCGTGATACACTCCGGGTGCGCCTCAAAGTGCTGAATAAGCTTGTCCTGAAAGGCACTGAGGCGGAAGAAGTAGTTGCGCTCCAGTTGGTACGCCACCTCCAGCCCCGTTTCGGTGCTCACGCGGCGGCCATTCTCTTCGTGGGTCTGGCCCTCAGGATAAAAGGTCTCGTCACTGACGGAGTACCACCCGGCATGCTCGCCCTGGTACAACCAGCCGCGCTCCTCGAGCATGGTCCACATCTTGGCGGCAGCCTGGCGGTGTTCCGGGCTGGTGGTGCGAATGAACACGTCGTGCAGGAGGTTGAGCGTGGCGGCAAGATGACGGAAGTTGGCACTGACGTCATCCGTAAACTGCTGCACCAGCGTGTAGCCCTTTGTCTTGGCGGCCGTCTCCACCTTGAGCCCGTGCTCGTCAGTGCCGGTCTGGAAGAACGTGGCGTGGCGGCTGAGCCGGTGCCAGCGCGCATACACATCACAGAGAAGCATCAGGTGAGCATGGCCAAGGTGCGGGGGCGCATTGACGTAGAAGATGGGCGTGGTGATGCGGTAGCCCGTGTGGGCGCCGCGGCGCCAGACACAAGCCAGAAGCATGGAGAAAGACAGGCACACCCGTGCACACAAGCACACATGCACCCGTGCACCCACCCACCCGTGCACCCACCCACCCGTGCACCTCCGGGTCTGGATCCGACACGACCTCCGATCTTCGCACATGCCCGTTCACCCGAGCATGTGACCCGTCACATGTGCCGGTTCCGGCGCGGACTGCGAAGGGTGCAAGGGCCGATCGGGGCACACGGTGCGGTGACAAGCACCCAGGAACTCCTGGCAGACCCTGCACGCCCCCTGTCCGGGCCCCGGCATCCGCAGCTGGCCCTCCCGACCCGTCCTTGACCCGCCATGTCCCGAGTTTGTCCGAATCGTGAACCCGCAGCTCCGGTCGCGCATGACGTACCCCAGGTTTTCCGCCTATCAGCCCCACATTATATAAAGGCACGCTAATCTCATTCTCCGCCCCCCCACAATTTCCCCCATGCTGTCGCAGCCGAAGAAGAACCCGCTCATTGACCTTGTTGCTGGCGGCACCGCAGGGCTTTTCGAGGCTCTCTGCTGCCATCCCTTGGACACCATCAAGGTGCGGATGCAGTTGTACCGCCGCCAGGCCACGGGCAAGCCGCCGGGCTTTGTCCGCACTGGTATTCTGATTGTCCAGAAGGAGCTGTTCGGCGCTCTCTACAAGGGCCTTGGTGCCGTGGTGATTGGCATTGTCCCCAAGATGGGCATCCGCTTTACGCTGTACGAGTACTACCGGCTGTTGTTGTATGCCCCCGACGGGCTGATCACCACGGGCCAGACGTTTGTTGCCGGTGTTGGCGCCGGTGTTACCGAGGCCGTGGTGGTGGTGAACCCCATGGAGGTGGTGAAGATCCGCCTCCAGGCGCAGCACCACTCGCTCAAGGACCCGCTCGACGTGCCCAAGTACCGCAACGCGCCCCACTGTGCCTTCATGGTGGTGAAGGAGGAGGGTTTCAGCGCCCTCTACCGTGGCGTCACCCTCACGGCTGCGCGCCAGGCTTCCAACCAGGGTGTCAACTTCACGGTGTACTCCAAATTGAAGGAGCGGCTTGCCGAGTACCACCAGGGTGGACCCATCCCCCTGTGGCAGACGCTGTTGATCGGGCTTATTTCCGGTGCCTTGGGACCGTTGTCCAACGCGCCGCTCGACACCATCAAGACGCGCATGCAGCGCGAGCAGGGCAAGACGGGCGAGCTGGGCATGCTGCGCATGACTCGCATCGGCGCCAAGTTGTTGCAGGAGGAGGGCTTCCGCGCCTTGTACAAGGGCATCACCCCGCGCATCATGAGAGTTGCTCCTGGCCAGGCCGTCACCTTCACCGTGTACGAGTTCATCAAGGGCCACTTGTTGGAGCGCCAGGAAAAGTTGGTCTAGAGCCACACGGAGCTTAGCATGAATAAAGACAGAGGCCAGCCACGGAGCACGAGACACACCGAGACACACAAACCAGCATAAATACAGCCTGCGTTTAGCGACTCTTTATGAGCGACCCGAAGCACCACACCCGCCTGGCCGCGCCCCGGCGCACTGTGCCCGCGGTGGTGCCGCGGTTGAAGCCGGTGCCCTACACCCAGGCCGATGCTCTCGATCGGTTGCGGCCGGTTGCCCTCAGCAAGGCCACCAAGGAGACGCTTGTGGACGGCGTGCCTGCTGGCGAAGTGCCCGGCGACCGTGTGTGGTACACCACTGAGGACCACCCACACAACAAACGCGGGTTCCGCTACCGCATGTGCCGCCCGAGTCCCCATCTTCCGCTGTGCATGTACGCTCTGACCGACCTCGCGCCCCATGCCTCGCGCGTGCTGTACTTTGACCGTCTGCCCAGCGTGTTGGTGGATGCAGAGATGACCACCGTGACCACACCGCACGGGTGGCGCAGTGCCCGAGCCAACACGGGCATCCGGGAGGGCTCGTGGTACTTTGAGTACAAGATTGGCGGCAGTGGCCATGTGCGGGTAGGCATTGGCCGCAAAGAGGCGGTGATCGAGGCGCCAGTGGGCTACGACGCGTACAGCTATGGCCTCCGCGACCTGCTGGGCCAAAAGGTGCACTTGAGCCGCTTGGCGGCGTTCATGGAGCCGTTTGGACCCGGCGACACCATTGGCATGTTGGTGGAGTTGCCACCGCTTGCCACGCAGTACGCTCTTGCCGCACGCGAGACGCTCCCGGAGCTGAAGGCGAAAAAGACCAAGCGAGCCACGCGGCTGCTCCCGCTTGCAAACAACGTGGTGCGCGACCAGATCCCCATCCGGTACCGGTCCCAGCTCTACTTTGAGCAATACGAGTACACGCTGCTGCAGCCCATGGCCCATCTTCTCAACCCGGTCACGGTGTTTGGTGAGACTGCTGTGGTGGACAAGCTGGTGTATGAGCCTCCGGTCTTGCCCGACTCGCGGGTAGTGGTGTACAAGAACGGCGCGTGCTGTGGGGTGTTGGTAGAGGGCCTCAACGCCTTTCTTCCGCCGTGCTCGTCGATGGAGCAACGCCCCGACGGCCGGTTGACGGACGACGGCGATGTTGGCTACTTTCCCATGATGCTGGTGTTTCGGTACGGCACGGTGGAGTTGGTCCCCGGCCCCGAGTTCAGTGCGTGTGACGTTGGCTTGCGGGAGCGGCTTGAGGCTGGCACCGTTCGTCCGCTCAGTGCGCGCTACACCCAGCAGGTGTGTGACCTGGTGGTGTGGGACGTTGTGGACGAGGTGGAGTCCGAGTACTTGGACTATCTCGAGCAGGAGGCACTTCAGGCGTGAGGGCGCCCATGGCGCGGCCGAGCCGGAAGCAGATTGACGTATCGGGGGTTGCCCCCCTTATTACTCGTGTATTCGTTACATCTCGAAACTCAACCAGTCGAGATCCCGCATGTTGATGCGTTCCTCCTCCTCCTCGCGCACATGCGGCTGGAAGCTGGCGCTGAGGTTGCTCACCGTGCTCGGAGGTGGGCGCCGGCTCTGCTCAAAGTAGCCGCCTGACAACAGCACCAGCAGACCAAAGTCGCCCTGGCTGGCAAGCAGCATCTCACTGCGCCGCCGCTTAAAGTCAGGCAAGCTCTCCACCGGCAGCGGTGCCACCTGATACGGACTGGGCGCCAACGTGGGCAACAGCGTCACCAGGAACCGCTGCGCCAGGCCATACAGCCCTGTGGGGGTGGTGGGCGTCAGAAACCGGTTGGGCACACGCAGCTGGGCGATGGGCATGGCACCATCCTGCGGCTTGGGCAAGATGGGCACGTGTTTGTAGCGCGTCGGGGGCGTCAGGTCGTAAAAGCTCTCGTGGAACAGCTCGCGTGGCGTGCTGCCAGCAGACATAACCCCAAATCCCGAGCCCTTCTTGTCGATGGTGACGCTGCCTGACGCACGGCGCGAGTTGCGTTTCTTGATCACATCGGTCTTGAGGCTGAGCGGGCGCACCGTGCCGTGGAGTTTTTGGAACAAGCCACACGCGTTGCACAACGTGTTCCCGGCACCGTCGCGCCGCCACAAGGGCGTTTTGTGTGTGTGGCAGTTGGAGCATTCCACCTGGTCACCCAGACGGGGGCGTGCTGCGGGTGGCGCCAGAGCCTCGACCGGCAGACCCGCCGCCAGCGACATGCCGGTCTTGGCGCCGCTGCCATCGGTGGGGCTGTCTGTCAGCAGGGCCGGTGTGATGGTGCTCGGGGGAAAGCTCATGTTGCGGTTGAAGTCGATCAGAGTGGAGTGTAGTTCCAGCACCAAGTCCAGTGGGGCTGGCAGAGGGTTGGCCACAAACGAGTGGGTGGCGGGAGAAAGCTGCAGACAGCTTTTGCGGAGCGCACGGTTCTCGATTCGCGACTGGAGCGGGAGAATGGATTTGGCCTGTGCAAAGAGCTCTTGGATCGACGGCGCGTCCATGGAGGTGGTTGGAGCCAAGCAACAATAAGGGATGGTTCCCAAAAGTGGGGATGTCACGACTGTGCTGAGGTTTTCACGCGTGCCGGGGTGTACACCAGGAGCGTGGCGAGACGTGTGGGTGGCCTGTCTTTTGCGGTGCGGCAGGGCTCGGCGGCGTGGCGTACGCGGTGACTCACACAGAACCGGGGATGGAGGGGGTGCTGCGGGATGGGGATCCGCGGGGTAGTTATAGTGGGTCCGGCTGTAACAAAATTTTCAAGCGTCTAACGTCATGCGGGGATGACTTGGCGCGAAAACGCAACAGCCCCGGCAAGCGCCGAGGAGGCAAGCGTGCGGTGGGAGTGACAGGAAACGCGCGCCGTGCGTCCCAACAGCGCCCTGGCTGCGGGCCCGCCCCAACCGCGCCCCGGCACGTGCCACGGCGCCGCCGCCTCGGAGTTGTGTCTTCCGGAGCGGCTGAGCCGCCCCGGCATTGGCGCATGTGGACCGGACGTCATTGTACCGCGCTTACGGAGCCTGTTACCTAATCCGGGCGTGCCCCGGTGCCGGCCTTCTCTGCAGCTCACAATATCTTCTCTTGCATGTGGTCACTCAACATGATGACGCCATCGCTGTTCACCACGCGGTACATGGCGTTTGGCTCGTACAGCCCCGGCACCATCACCCCGTCGTTGCCCACCAACACGTAGCCAAACACGTTGTCCACCTCGGGGATGCGGCCGTACGGCGGCGGTGCCCGGAAGTCGAAGATCGGCATGAAGCACCCGGGCTGTGCCTGGGCCTCTGCCATGAACGGGAAGTCGCTGTACACATTGACTCCGAGCCGCTCGTGGAGGTGCAGGAGAAACGTGGGGCTGGCAGTGAACCCGGCCGGCGCAAGCGACACCTCCGCCTCCTCCACAGCCGCGGGATCGCGCACCGTCCCCACCTCAGGCCCCCGCTTGCCAAGCAACACCCTGTAGACACCGGCAGTGGCCGCCGTGTCGATCCACACGTGCGGCTGGCGTGTGCTGCGGGCAAGCGTCCGTGTGCCGCGGCGGGCAAAGGCCTCTGTCCAGCTGCGCGCAAACATTGTGTGCGTGCGAGGCTTTTCGATTTTTCCACTCCCCGCCAAACCCCTGCTCCATGACCACCACACTCCCTTACAGCTGGACCTTGTGGCAGCACAACCGCCACCGGCCGCCCATTGACCCGGAGGACTTTCGCAATGCAAACTCTCTGATGTACCTCGAGACCACCGTGCCTCTCACCTTCCCCGCCTTTGGCGCCGACAGCACCACGCAGCAGGTGGACAGCGTCGAGCAGATGTGGCAGAGCCTTTGTCTCCTCAAGTCCCCCCAGGTGGCCCACGCCGGCACGGAGTTTCTCGTGTTCAAGACCGGCGTCCAGCCCATGTGGGAAGACCCAGTGAACGCCAAGGGTGGGCGCTGGGTGTTCCGGCTCCCGCGGCGGCAGCAGGGCTCGACGTCGCCCTCGCTTGTGCGCTACCGCACCGCACTCATGTGGGAACGCTTGGTGCTCCGCACGCTTGGAGGCACACTTGTGCCGGGGGTGCACGGCGACGAGGTGATGCGCGACGTGTGCGGCTTGGTCTTGAGCGTGCGTAAGGACGAGGACCTCATCAGCGTGTGGCACGCCAACTTGGTGGTCCGCGGCAACGACGTGGTGGAGTACGAAACAGAGGTGGACGACGACAAGAGGCGCCTCACACACATGGGCGTGCGGCGTATTCTCTGCGACGCCGTGTGGCGTGTCGTGCGCGAGGCTGACGCCATTGCCAGCGGCACCAGTCCCGTGGGGTTCACCGACGACGGTCCGCGCGAGCGCGTGCTGGGCGTGAGCTGTGACTACCGTATGCACCAGCAGCAGCAGGAGGTGCCGCACCGGCCCTCCACCCGGAACTACGGCGACGCACCGGCGCGGGGCGGGCGGCGCTACAAACAGCGGCCCACCAGCGCCAACACGGTAGAGGCGATTGTTGGCGGGAGCGCGGAGGAGTTTGGAGCCTTGGGGAGGGTGAGTAGGACCGAGAGTGACGAGCCCACGGGGCTAATGAGCTTCCTGAGGAGACGGCGCGAGCAGCAGCAGCGCGGCGAGTGACCCGCCGGAGGCTCTGGGTAGCATATTCCCACGCCGCGGGGCGTGGTGGCGGTGGCAAAAGCAGGCAAAAACACATCCACTCTTCTTCATGAGCTTCACGCCAACCCTGGTTGGGGGCTATCTCCAGGCCGCCCAGCCGATGATGGACGCCTTGCGAGGACTCGGGGCTGAGGGTTTGCCTCCCTACGACCCTGCGGGGGGGTTCCAGCCATTGGGCAAGCCACAGCCGTTGCCAAGCGTCACGGACTTGGTCCTGTCGTTTGTCAAGGCAGAGCCGCCCGCGGCAACTGACACCTCAGCAGCAACCCAGTACATCCAGCAGGTCCCTGACGATGTGCGAGAAGCCGTCATGGGGGTTCTTGCCGAGCACACCGACTCCTCCCTCCAGGAGCATCTTTTTGACCTCCTTGGCTACGACCACTTTGACCTTATCGCCGACTTGGTGCAGCACCGGGATAGCATTGTGGCCGCGCTGCACACACCGGCGGCGGCCCCTGGGGCAGCGTTCATGACTGACGCCGAGATGAAGGCGGCCGTTGCTGCGAACCACCGGCGCACCCGCAACGAGGAGCTTGCGCCCATGGCCACCACCACCAAATACCCGCACGTCTACCAGTCCAGCTCGGGCGGCGGCACCATCTTGTCAGCCCTTGGCACCGGCTATGCACTCCCACAGGGCACCACCCGTGAAAGTTACGGGCTGCACGAGGAGGTGGTGATGCCCTACCCAGAACAACACAAGGTGGAGGTGCCGTTGGTCCAGGTATCTTCCTTGGACTACCTTTGCCAGGGCACCTTCAAGGGCTACTCGACTCTTAACAAGATGCAGCTGCTTGTGTACCCGGTGGCCTACCAGCTGGGCGAAAACATGCTTGTTTGCGCGCCCACCGGTGCCGGCAAAACGGACGTGGCCATGATGACGGTTTTGCAGACCGTGGGCCAGTTTGTCACGGAACGGCAGACAGCGGACGGGGTGGAGGTGGATATTGACTATGACGAGTTCAAGATCGTGTACGTGGCACCCCTCAAGGCGCTTGCGGCCGAGATTGTCGACAAGTTTGCCAAGCGTCTTGCGTGGTTGGGTATCACCGTCAAGGAACTCACAGGCGACATGCAGCTCACCCGGGCCGAGATCCTCACCACACAGGTCATTGTTACCACTCCGGAAAAGTGGGACGTGGTGACGCGCAAGGGCAACCGCGACACGGAGTTGGTGGGCAAGGTGCGGTTGCTCATCATCGACGAGGTGCATCTTCTCCACGAAGACCGTGGCAGCGTGATTGAGACGCTTGTGGCGCGCACGCTCCGCCAAGTGGAGAGCACGCAGCTGATGATCCGTGTCATTGGGCTCCTGGCCACCCTCCCCAACTATGCTGACGTTGCCGACTTTCTTGGCGTGAACCGCCAGCTGGGCATGTTCTACTTTGACCAGGCATTCCGACCGTGTCCTCTCCAGCAGGTGGTGGTGGGAGTCCGGGGCAAGGCTGGGAGCAAACAGGCACGCGAGAACATCGACAAGGTACTGTACGACAAGTTGGTTGACGTGGTGGCCTCTACCGGCAAGCAGGTGATGGTGTTTGTCCACTCGCGCAAAGACACCGCCAACACCGCACGGACCTACATCTCCATGGCACGGGACCGCCACGAACAGAGCTTGTTTGAAAGCACTGGCGAGCCAGCGTACGAGCAGTTTATCCGGGACGTTGGCAGGTCCAAGAACAAGGAGCTCAAGGAGTTGTTTGCCTCTGGGTTTGGGGTGCACCATGCAGGCATGCTTCGAGCCGACCGCAACTTGACCGAGCGCATGTTCCTCAGGGGCGCAATCAAGGTGCTTGTGTGCACCGCCACGCTTGCCTGGGGTGTCAATCTCCCCGCCAGTGTGGTTATTGTGAAGGGCACCCAGTTGTACGACCCGAAGCGCGGTGGTGCGGTGGACTTGGGCATTCTGGACGTGCTCCAGATCTTTGGACGTGCCGGCAGACCGCAGTTTGAAAAGTATGGTACCGGCATCTTGTGCACCACCAGTGACAAGTTGGACCACTACCTTGCGCTCCTCACCCAGCAGCACCCGATCGAGAGCGTGTTTTCAACCAAGCTCATCG
Source organism: Limtongozyma cylindracea (assembly GCA_030572215.1). Taxonomy (NCBI): domain Eukaryota; kingdom Fungi; phylum Ascomycota; class Pichiomycetes; order Serinales; family Debaryomycetaceae; genus Limtongozyma; species Limtongozyma cylindracea. The sequence goes on from JAJLZO010000156.1 coordinate 23,825, forward strand.
ACAACCTCAACGCCGAGATTGCTCTCGGCAGCGTCACTACCGTTGCCGAGGGCGTGCGGTGGCTTGGCTACACCTACATGTATGTGCGGATGCGGCAGAACCCCTTCCGGTACGGCATCGAGTGGGACGATCTTCGTGCCGACCCCACGTTGGGCCAACGGCGACACGCAATGGTGGTGTCGGCCGCCCGGCGACTCCACGCGCTCCAGATGATTGTGTTTGACGACAGCACGGAACTGTTCACGGCCAAGGACTTGGGCCGCATTGCGCTGGACTTTTATCTTCTCCACAACACGGTGGAGGTGTTTGGCACGATGATGAGCCCCGAGGCGCTGGAGGCAGACGTGCTCGGCATGGTGCTGATGCTGCTGGAGTTTGACAACGTGCGGTACCGCGAGGATGAGGCCAAGGAGTTGGAGCAGCTTGCCGCCAACCCGGTGTGCGAGGTGCCCGGAGAGCGCGACCTGGCCCCGTTCAAGACCAACGTGTTGCTCCAGGCGTATGTGCTGCAGAAGCCCATCCAACACCTGGCCCTTGTGCTGGACTCGAACTACGTGGCACAGAATGCGGTTCGCATCACCCGGGCGCTCTTCCTCATTGCCTTGCTGCGGCGGTGGGGGCTGTTTGCGCGGGTGATGCTCTCGCTCTGCAAGGCCATCGACAAGCGCATGTGGCTGTTTGAGCACCCGATGCACCAGTTCCAGCTTCCGGCTGACATCATGCGCAACCTCACGGTGCGGACGCCCAGCATGGAGACGTTGCGCGACATGACTCTGGCCGAGTTGGGCGAGTTGGTGCACAACAAGCGCCTGGGGGCCACGGTGTATCGTCTTGTTGGCCGCTTCCCGTGGGTGGTGGTGGAGGCCGAGATCTTCCCGGTCACGTCTCAGGTGATGCGCATCAAGCTCGAGCTTACGCCGGACTTTGTCTGGGACGGCAGCGTGCACGGGAACGTGCAGATGTTCTGGGTGATGGTGGAGGAACTGGACAAGAGCGGGTTGTTGTACCAGGACCGGCTTATGCTTTCGCGGAAGCTGATGCATGCGCACACGTTGGACTTTATGATCCCGTTGCTGGATCCGGTGCCGCCGCAAGTGGCGGTGCGGGTGGTGCTGGACCTGTGGTTGGGGAGCGACAGCGCACACGCCATCCTGTTCCAGCACTTGATTCAACCCCACAACGAGACGATCCAGACTAAGCTTCTCCGGCTCCAACCGCTTCCGGTGTCGGCTCTCAAAGACCCTGTGGCGGAAGCGGTCTACTCCAAGTTTGGCTACTTCAACCCCATGCAGACCATGGTGTTCCACGCGTTGTACCACCAGGACCTGAACGTGTTTGTGGGGTCTCCCACCGGTTCCGGCAAGACGGTGGTGGCCGAGTTGGCGATCTGGCACGCTCTCAACAGCCAGAAGGGATCCAAGGTGGTGTACATTGCTCCCATGAAGGCATTGGTGCGGGAACGTGTGGATGACTGGCGCCGGCGGCTCAAGCACTTGAAGATTGTCGAGATGACAGGCGACTCGCTGCCGGAGGCACGAGAGGTGCGCGAGGCGCTGATCATCATCACCACCCCAGAGAAGTTTGACGGCATTCTGCGGAGCTGGCAGACACGCAAGTTCGTCACGCAGGTGCTGCTTGTGATCATGGACGAAATCCATCTTCTTGCCCTGGACCGCGGACCCATCTTGGAGATGATTGTGCTGCGGATGAACTACGTGCTGGCACAGACCAAGCGGCCGGTCCGGTTGCTCGGCATGTCCACGGCGGTGCTGAACGCACACGACATGGCTGGCTGGTTGCGGGTGAAAAACGGCTTGTTCAACTTTCCGCAACTGGTGCGGCCAGTGCCGTTGCTGATGTACATCGACGGGTTCCCGGACAACTTGGCGTTTTGCCCATTGATGAAGGTGATGAACCGGCCGGCGTTCATGGCCATCAAGCAGCACCTGCCCACCAAACCGGTGTTGGTGTTTGTGGCTAGTCGCAGACAAACCCGGCTCACGGCTCTTGATCTCATCCACCTCTGTGGCATGGAGGACAACCCGCGGCGGTTCCTGCGGATGGACGACAACGAGCTCCAGGCCGCGCTTGCCACGGTGAAGGACGACACGTTGCGATTGCTGCTCCAGTTTGGCATCGGCCTCCACCACGCTGGGTTGGTGGAGCTGGACCGACTGCTCTCGCACCGGTTGTTTGAGCAGGGCAAGATCCAGATTCTCGTGGCTACAGCAACCCTTGCGTGGGGTGTCAATCTCCCGGCATATCTCGTCATCATCAAGGGCACACAGTTCTTCGATGCCAAGATCGAGGGCTACAGAGACATGGATCTCACGGACATTTTGCAGATGATGGGGCGCGCTGGGCGGCCGGCGTTTGACACGCTGGGCGTGGCGATTGTCTACACGAAGGAGCTGAAAAAGACCTTCTACAAACACTTTTTGAACGTGGGGTTCCCGGTGGAGCTGCTGTTGCACAAGGTGTTGGACAACCACTTGGGTGCCGAGATTGCCCTGGGCACGATCACCACGCGGCAGCAGGCGATGGACTTTCTCACGTGGACCTTCTTGTACCGCCGGGCGCACAACAACCCCACCTACTACGGCATCGAGGACACACTGCCGCACGGAGTGAGCGTCTATCTCACGGAGCTCATTGACAGTGCCATGGCCCAGTTGGAAGAGCTGCTGTGCGTGGTGCTGCACGGGGACGTGGTGCAGCCAACGCCGTTCCTTGAAATCGCCTCCTACTACTACCTCTCGCACATGACAGTGCGACTGCTTGTGGGTGCAATCAGCCGCACTCCGACCTTCCGGCATGCGGTGCAGTGGTTGGCGAACGCAGCCGAGTACGACGAGTTGCCCACGAGACACGGCGAAGAGTTGATCAACGCCGAGCTTCTGGCACAGCTGCGGTTCCCCATGGCGGACATGGACAAGGAGTTTGCGTGGGACCCACACGTGAAGACGTACCTTCTTTTGCAGTGCCACTTTGGACGGGTGGACATGCCGATTGCAGACTACAAGCAGGACCTGGTGAGCATGATGGACCAGGCGGTGCGGGTGGTGCAGGCGTACATTGACGTGGCGGCTGAGATGGGCTACTTGGGCGCGGCTTTGATGTTGATGCGCTTGATGCAGTGTCTCAAACAGGGCGTGTGGGACGACGATGCAGACGTGAGCAGTCTCCCAGGTGTACAGGCCCTGCTGGAGCTTCTGTTGCAGGAGGTGGCGGGGATGGGCCACAAGGAGTTGACAACGCTTGCCACCAAGTTGAAGGTTGAGAGCAGACGGCGCAAGGAGTTTGTGGAGGTGTGCGGGTCGTTGCCCTCTGGCACGTTGACGGTGTCACAGGAGAACGCCGAGGAGATCCAGGTGGTGTTCCAGCACCACCACGCCACGCGGGAGTTCATGCACACGCCGCGGTTCCCCAAGAAACAGCGGGAGCTGTGGTTTGCAGTGGTGAGCGTGGACGATGAGTTGTGGGCGTTGAAGCGCGTGGGACCAGCCGGGAAGGGCGACGTCCGGTGCAGCTTGAGCATCCCGGATGAGTTGCGCGGGAAAGAGTGCGTGGTGCGGCTTGTGAATGACTGCTGGCACTTGGACTACATCCAGGACGTAAAGCTCATGTGAGGCTCGGCAGGGCGTGTCGAGCAATACATGGTCCGGGCCGGCTCGTGGGCGTATCATTATTCAAAGAAATCGTCCTCCTCGGGCGCAGCCTCCTTAGCGTTCTTCTTCGGCTTCTTCTCCGGAACGGCAGCGGCGACGGGCAAGGTGCCCTCCTGCAACATCTCGGCGCACTGCTTGCGGAACGCCTGGCGCTTCTGGTTGGTGGCCAACACGCCCTGGCGCGCCTTTTCGTCCTCCGGCAACAGCTCGTCCACGTACAACGCAATGTACTTCTCTGTCTTTGGGAAGTTGAGCACGTATGCAACGTCCACTTGGGCGTGCTGGAGCACCTTGCGGGCCTTCTTGATGTCCTTCTTGGGAGCGCCTTCAGCCTCCAACTTGGCCACAGCCTTCTGGGCCTGGGTAGCCTTGCGGTGGGCCTTCTTGCTCTCAAAGAACCGCACCATGTGGTACTTCTTCAGCATGTGGCGCGCCTTGTTCTGCACCTCCGTGGTGGCCAACAGCGCCTGCAACGCCTTGAGCAGCCGCTCGTTGTTGATGCGCACGTCGGCAGGAAGACTGTCCCGTTTGAGCAACCGCTCGATATCTCTGATCTTCTTCCGGAGCTTGCCCGCCCCGGAGTCGATCGCCAGAGCGACGTTGATCGACGACCCGTTGCGCGACCGGTTGTTCTTGGGCGCAGGCATGGGCAACATCTCTTTTTTTTTTCCGGCTGCATCTCATCTCGGAGGTGCACGGGTGTCTGCCGGCTATAGGCGGTGCTTACCTAAGCGGTGTGGCTCCAAGGTGCATGGGGCTATCTTGACGTGATGGTCCGTGCTCCGTTTGCCTCCACAAACTCTTCCACTATGCCGTCTCTTGACCTGTACTACTCCACGGTTGACTCTCTCAAGGGGGAGTTCATTGAGCGCCTCCGCAAGGCGGTGGCCATTCCTCTGGTCTCCTCGGACGAGACGCTTCGCCCCCAGGTGGTGGAGATGGCGCACTTCCTCGTCAAGGAGATGGAGCAGCTTGGCTTCACCGACATCCAGCTCAAGCCGTTGGGCACCCAGCCCCCGCCGGTGGCCGACCCCACGCTCCAGCTCCCGCCGATTGTGCTTGGGCGCTACGGCCTGGACCCTGCCAAGAAGACGATCCTTATCTACGGCCACTACGACGTGCAGCCGGCCTTGAAGGAGGACGGCTGGGCCACCGAGCCGTTCGCGCTCGTGGAGAAGGACGACAAGTTGTTTGGCCGCGGCTCGACTGACGACAAGGGCCCCGTCATTGGCTGGCTCAATGCCATCGAGGCGCACCGCACGGCGGGCATCGAGCTTCCGGTGAACCTCGTCACCTGCTTCGAGGGCATGGAGGAGCTGGGCCTGTTGGGGCTTGACGGGTTGATCACGGCCGAGAAGGATGCGTACTTCAAGGGCGTGGATGCAGTGTGCATCAGCGACAACTACTGGCTCGGCACCACCAAGCCGGTGTTGACCTACGGTCTCCGTGGGTGCAACTACTACCAGGTGACCATCAACGGGCCTGGTGCTGACCTCCACCTGGGTATCTTTGGTGGTGTGATTGCCGAGCCGATGACCGACTTGGTGCAGGTGTTGGGCACGCTTGTCAAGCCCGACGGGACCATCAACATTCCCGGGATTGCCGAGATGGTGGCGCCGGTGACCCCCGAGGAGGAGGCCTTGTACAAGGACATTGACTTTGACGTGTCGGAGCTCAACGCTGCGTCTGGGCTGGACACGGCTCTTTACCAGGCCAAGAAGGACATTCTTATGCACCGGTGGCGGTTCCCCCTGTTGAGCATCCACGGCGTGGAGGGTGCCTTCTCCGGTGCGGGTGCCAAGACGGTGATTCCTGCCAAGGTGGTGGGCAAGTTTCTGATCAGAACCGTGCCCAACATCGAGAGCGCCAAGTTGGACGAGTTGGTGATTGACTACGTGCACCAGCAGTTTGCCAAGTTGGGGCTGCGCAACCAGGCCAAGTGCGAGCTTATCCACGACGGTGCCTACTGGGTGCTGGACCCCAACAACGCCTCGTTCCAGGCGGCGGCCAAGGCCACGGAGGAGGTGTGGGGGGTCAAGCCCGACTTTACCCGCGAGGGTGGGTCGATTCCCATCACCATTCTGTTTGAGCAGACCCTCAACACCAGCGTGTTGTTGTTGCCGATGGGCCGTGGTGACGATGGTGCCCACCTGATCAACGAAAAGTTGGACGTGAGCAACTACATTGGCGGAGTCAAGACTTTGGGTGCATACCTCCACTACTACGCGGAGGCGTAGGCGGCGGCAGCACCTCTTAGGTACCAAGCCATATTCTATTGCAGCTTCTACTGAAACACCTCCGGCACTGTCGTCTCCAACTCGAGAATGTCCCGGATCACCTTGATCCCACCAGCACGCCCGCCAGCCTCGTAGTAGCGCGGGAACAAGTCGCTGGCCTGCAATGCCTCCCACTCGCTGTCCACCTCGACGTAGTGAATCACAGTGCCGATGCCCAAGTCCAACCCCGCGCGACAGTTCAACCCGCTGTCGTCCACAAAGTAACACTCGGCAAGGTTCCCCACGTTGGCCTTGGCAAAGGCGTCAGCAAAGTACGGGTCCATGGGCTTGCACACGATGGGCAGCTTGGCGTAGTCGCAAAAGGTGAGTCCGTCGAAACAGTCGCCGATCCCCACCAACAGCACGCACCGAAGCGCGTGGTTGCGGTACGCGTTTGTCAACAACCACCGGCGGAACCGGGGGTTCACCCGATGAAGCATGGCCCGCAAGGCCGGGTTGGGTTCCAACACGTCCTTCAAAGCGAGCGCGTCGTCCACCTGGGTGTTGTACGCCAAGGCATCCACCTTGTGGTGACGCACCAACCCCTCGAGCGCCAAGCCGTACTGGGTGTAGTACTCGATGTGCAAGCGGTGTGCCTCCTCGTCATCAAGCTGGAGCGTCTGCTTGAAGTACTGGTGAATCATCACCTGCATCATGTCGTGGATCTTGGTGGACCGCGGGTAGAGGCAGTTGTCAATGTCGAAGAAGAACACCGGGGCAGGCTCCACCGCAGGTCCGTGGCCCGCTGCGAGACTCACGGTGCACCCTGGATACGGCGTGGTAACCTCGGGCGAGGTGTATGTGATGGGTTCCGGAGAGACAGTCATGAGAAGATAAGCGTGCGGCACGGTGACTAATAACCGCCATGCCCGCACCCACACCCCACGTGGGCGAGGCGGGTGTGCAAGTACACGGAGCAAATGAAACCCGGGAGTCCCGGCCTCCTAGGCAGGCGGCAGCAACCGCCGTGGCGGCACCCGCCTAGCCTCACGGCTCGCGCACTCTGCCCAATGCGTCGATCGCCACATGCTGCCCAATCGGGACACATCCCTTCCTGCAACAGCTGCGCAGACAAAACAACAACATAAACACCGCTTCACTCCCCTCAGCGCTCCCTTCCCGTTGTCTCTCCACTCTCTCCGCGGACACTCCGCAGCCATTCGCTTTTCTTCACCGGCCTTTCCTTCGTTTCTTCCCTCCCCCCTCGGCCCTTTCTCCTTTTCGTTCCCTGTTTCGTGCTTAGCCGCCTGGGACCGTCCACCTCTCGTTTGTGACATCCAGGATTACACCCCCACCCGCTCTTGCTCATTATGCAGCGGCACACGTATGGCGATGAAAACAGCTCGGTACACGCCGTGAGACATTCCTCCGCTCGGCCGCGGGTCGCGCTTGGTGAGGTGCGCCCGACCAACGAGGTGCGCCCTGCTGGCGAGTTGCCGCCGGCCAAGCGCCACGTGCCCGCCCGGCGCGAGCAGACATACCCCCAGGACAAAACCAACACAGCAGTGGTTGCCAACGACGTGGAGGTTGCTGCTGGAGCCGTGGAGCCTGCTGTGGCGGTTGCCGCCACGCCCACGACGTCCACAGCCACCGCCGCGACGACCACAACCACCTCGACAGACCACGCGGATGCAGCACTGCCGGGCTCAACCCTCTCAGACCACTCTCATCACGAGTTGGAGGACTCCGAGGACGCGCCCCTGGTGGTGCCCATGACTCCCAAGTGGAGCCGGGCCATTTTCCTGGAGCTCCAGCAGGTGCAGCGCGAGTTCGCCAGAGACCTGCCAGACCCCGAAGACGAAGACACGTGGGATGTGACCATGGCAGCAGAATACGCGCCAGAGATCTTTGAGTACATGCACTCGCTCGAGCTGCGGATGGCGCCGGACCCGTTCTACATGGACCACCAGGACGAGCTCCAGTGGCTGATGCGCGGTGTGCTTGTGGACTGGATTGTGCAGGTGCACCAGCGGTTCAACCTCCTTCCGGAAACGCTCTTTCTCACGATCAACTACGTGGACCGGTTTCTCAGCCGGCGCAAGGTGCTGCTTCTGCGGTTCCAGCTTGTGGGGATTGTGGCCCTTTTCCTTGCGGCCAAGTACGAGGAGATCAACTGCCCGCTGGTGCACGAGGTGCAGTACATGGTGGAAAACCTGTACACCGTGGAGGAGCTTCTCAAGGCCGAGCGCTTCATGATCGACGTGCTCGAGTTTGAAATGGGCTGGCCCGGGCCTATGCTGTTTCTCCGCCGCACGTCCAAGGCGGACGACTACGACTACGAGACCCGGACGCTTGCCAAGTACTTTCTTGAGATCACCATCATGGACCCGCGGCTCGTGGCGGCCGCTCCGCTGTGGCTTGCCGCTGGTTCCCACTACCTTGCGCGCCGGCTTCTCAACCGGGGAGCATGGACGTCCGGACATGTGTTCTACTCCGGGTACACTGAGCTGCAGCTCCGGCCGTTGGCACAGGTGTTGCTTGAGCAGTGCCGCAATGGCGAGCGCACCCACAAGGCAATCTTCACCAAGTATTCCGAGCGGCGGTACCGCAGAAGCGCTGCCTTTGTCCAGGAGTACTTCCAGGCCGTGGAGTAGTCCGCACGTACCTAATAGCACACGCACCAGCAGGCGGGCGCGGTGGCGCGCGGCTGGTCTCCGGACTCGCGCTGTCACGTGGTGGCGGTGGCGGTCGTGGCGGCACCAGCAGCCACATGTCCGCAAATATTCACTGCGCAAACCACACCCACGACATGTCCCGCCTTTCCCTCCGTGCTGCCCGCGTGCTCCCGGCCCTTCTCCGTGCCGCCCCTGCTGCCTCTCTCAGAGTGGCGTACCCGGTGGCGGCGCGCAGCTTTGCGCAGTCGGCCGTGCGTCTCAACCGCGAGACCAGCGACGTGGCCAAGGTGCTTGCGTACGAGATTGACGTGGAGCAGCAGGAGGCCGAGCCCGAGGCCCCCGAGGTGGTGGCATCGTATCTCTCTGCCACCGGCCTGAAGATTGTGGCCAAGGAGGGGTCGTCCGAGTTGGAGCTTGTGCGCGAGACGGACCTGGAGCTCATCCACGTGTTCTTCAACGTGGACCTGTTTGTGCAGCTGCCGGCACTCGAGCAGGGCGAGGAAGAGGGCGAGGAGGATCTCGACGAGCTTGACCACCACGACATGATCCCCGTGACGGTGCTTGTGGAGAAGAAGAGCGACAAGCTGGCGCTCCTGGTGGAGCTTTTCTACGACCCTGAACAGCGGGAGTGGCAGATCGAGCTGCTCACGCAGCGCCCTGACGCGGCGGCTGCGCTTGAGCTGAGCGCCGAGGCCGAGTACGTCACCCGTGGGGCATACGCGGGCCCGGAGTTTGCCACCTTGGACCCCAACCTCCAGGGCGCGATCGAGGCGTACCTCGAGCTGCGCAAGATCGACACCGAGTTGGGCAGCTTCTTGACCGAGTACTCTGTGTGGTACGAGAACCTGAACTACATTGCCTGGTTGAAGAACTTGACCAAGTTCTTTGCCTAGGCGCTCTGTAGGACCCTTGATTTGTACATAAAGCCCCCGAGGAAGTCACGTGAATTACACGAGGTCCTGCACCCACCCACCATGACTGCTTTCCTCCGCATTGGCATTATTTTTCCACTGCCCGCCAACTCCTGCCCACCATCATCCACAATGTCTGACGCCGCTGTGTCCTACGCTGCCCTTATTTTGGCCGACGCCCTGGTCGACATCACCGCTGAGAAGCTCCAGGCCATCACCGCCGCTGCTGGCGCCTCCGTGGACGCCATCTGGGCTGAGGTGTTCGCCAAGGCTCTTGAGGGCAAGGACCTCAAGGAGATCCTCTCTGGCTTCTCTACTGCTGGTGCCGGTGCTGCCGCCCCTGCTGCTGGTGCCGCTGCCGGCGGTGCTGCCGAGGAGGCCGCTGCCGAGGCTGTTGAGGAGGAGAAGGAGGAGTCTGACGACGACATGGGGTTCGGTCTTTTCGACTAAGCAGGAGACGATGGGTCTTGCCACCCTGGTGTAGCAAATGCAAGTATACAATGCTGGACACGCGTAGCCGCGCTGCCTCCGTCTTCTATGCACTGATCCACAACAAGACGATGCACGCCACGATCAACGAGCTCAAGATGAGCGCGTCGCGGCGGCGGCGAGCGCTGATCTGGCCAATCACCGTGTTGATGCCAGGAATCTGGGCCAAGGTGCCCTGCAACCGCAGTCCGGCGCCCGTCAACACTCCGCGCTGGCGATACAACTCGTCACGCGTCTCGTATGCTGTCTGCAACAACCGGTCGGCTACCAGGTTGGCATTGCCCACGCGAGAGCTCTCCTGGGCCATGTAAGCCTCCTCGCTGGCAAAGGCTGGGTTGGCCAGCTCGGTCCGTTGCCGGTGGCTCTCGATGTCGCTGCGGACCAGAAACAAGAGGTTGAGGCGGTTGCGTTCCTGCGCAATCAGCAGCCGGATCCGTCCAAAATCGCGCCAGTGGTTGGCAAGCGCCTCCCGGTGCCGCAGCACCTGGGACACCTTGCCGGCACCAAGCGTCTTGTCCAGCTCAAGGGCCCGTGTCAACACTGCAAGCACTTCGTCGCGCTTGTGAAGGAGCTCGTCCACGGCCCGCTCCGCGGTAAGCTCACCACCGGTGGCAGCCAGCAGTGCCAGCAGCGCATACTCCCCGTACTGTGTGAGTGCGGCCTCGGTCTGGTGCTCGAGCAGCACCATTTGCAGGCGCGCCTGCGGGAAGGTTGACGACATGGGATGAACAAGTGGCGATGCGAGGTGACGCGTGCTGATGCACACTCCTGCAGTGTGCTGCACGATAGCGTATCCGTGTGGCTCTACAACGTGCTCAACGCGCCACCCCCTGAAGCTGTCGTTCTTTATGAAGCGGGAACGGGTTCTGCCATGGAAGTATCTCCCCGCGGGCGCGGCGGTTGCATTGATGGGGTGGTGGGGGGTGCAGTGGTGCGCGACTCCTGCCGTACTGTATGCCACCGCTCCCTCTGCCTGCCCGATCCCTGAGTACGTCCGTCCTGCGGAGGCAGGCAGCGCGCATGCCACCAACCTCGACGCCATCTTCAACCTGTCCCTGTTCCGGAACGCACTGGCGGCCAAGCTCTCGGGCGCCGTTCAGATCGACACCTCCTCCTTTGACAACCTGCCGCTGTTGGACGAGGATCCCGAGTACTGGCGCGCCAAGTTTGCTCCCTTCCACCAGTACTTGGAGAAGACGTTCCCCACTGCGCATGCTGCTCTTGCCAAGGAGACAGCTAACTCGTGGGGGTTGGTGTACACCTGGGAGGGCAGCGACCCGTCGCTCAAGCCGCTCTTGTTGACGGCGCACCAAGACGTGGTGCCGATCCAGGAGGCCACCAAACTGGACTGGACTTACCCGCCGTTTGATGGTGTCTATGACGGAGACACTGTATGGGGCCGTGGCCTGGCCGACTGCAAGAACCTTCTCATTGGCTTGTTGGAGACGGTGGAGTTGCTTCTTGCCGCTGAGTTTGCCCCCAAACGCACCATTATCCTCGGGTTTGGCTTTGACGAAGAGGTGGGGGGTGCTCGCGGTGCCCAGTCGATTGCCACGCTTCTTCGCAAGCGGTACGGACTGGACTCTTTGTTTGCACTTATCGACGAGGGAGGCATTGGCTTCACCGAGGTGGCAGGCGTGCCCTTGCTGTTGCCCGGCACCAGTGAAAAGGGCCTGGTGGACGTTTATGTCGACATCAGCACGCCAGGAGGACACTCGCTGGTTCCACCGCGCCACACCGGCATTGGCATCATCAGCGACTTCATCGTGGCGTTGGAACAGCACCCGTTTCCGGGCATCTTTTCCGGCCGCAACCCCACTTTCTGGGAGTACCAATGTGTGGCCACGCATCTGAAGGAGTTGGAGCCCGAGTTGCGCAAGGCCATCTTGGAACTGGACCCTGTGGACCCTACAAACAAGGCGAACCAGGTGGTGGTGGGAGCCTGGGACGAGGGGTTGCTGCGGTACCTCCTTCGCACGCTGGCGGCTGTGGACATCATAACCGGCGGCGTCAAGGTGAATGCCTTGCCCGAACACGTCACGGCCGTGGTCAACCACCGTGTGGCGGTGGAGCTGACCGTGCGCGCCACCATCGAGCACGATCTCAAGGTGTTGTACGGCATTGCTCGCAAACACGGCCTCGGCTTGGTGGATGCGACCACCAACACCACGCTCATAACCCCCACCGCACAGGGCCACTTTACGCTTCTGATCGACGAGGGGCTCGAGGCTGCGCCCGTAACACCCTCGGACGACGAGCAATGGGACACGCTTGCCGGGGTGATTCGCCACGTGTACGAGGAGTTGGCGTTCCCAGGCCGCTTCGCCGACCAGCCAGTGGTGGTGGCGCCAGGCATTGCCACAGGCAACACCGACACGCGCTACTACTGGGACTTGACAAGCCACATCTACCGCTACCGGCCCGGCACGGCTCACACCGTGGAAGTGCACGCCCACGGTGTGGACGAACACATCCCGTTCGACAGCCACTTGCAGTTGGTGGGTTTCTACTACCAGTACTTGCGCGTAGTCCTGTAGCGAGGGCCATACGCCCTTTGTGATTTCCGTATTGCCAAGGCTGCGCCGCGTCAGGCGGCTGTCCTGCATAAGACGCTACACAGCCTCCGCCCGTTCCCAAGCCGTTTCAACCCGCTAACTCCCGCTTGTCTTTCCACCCATGGCGCTGAACCGGCCACGGGGAATGAGTCTCCGGAGCCTGTTGCTCCGGCTGACGCTCCGGTCGGTTACACCCGACAAGCCGGCGCCCCCGCTGGGCAATCTGCTCGACGTTCCCCTGAGCGATCCGCTCGGCGAGTCTCTGATCGAGCTCCCCACCTACACGTACCAACTGCCCGAGGCCAATCGTACCACGGACCACCTCGCGGACGTGGAACGGGTTGCCACCGTGACTCTGTTCTTGCTGGCACATTCCCACGCCCAGCAGCCGCGGCCGTCGTTCCTCGTGAACCTCAAGAACAAGCTCCTTGGCATCGAGATCGAGCGACACACGGCAGCCGGGCGACACGTGCCCATAACCACGGACCAGGATTTTAGCGTGTATGCTGCTAGCGATCCGCCCGTGTGTGTGCTGGGCACGCTGCTCGTGGACGAGCGCACCGACGGCAGGTTCTGCGACAACTCGATCACGTCGTCGCGATACACGCTCTGGCTGTTTCTCCCGCGGCAGTTGTACGCCCAGTTCTCCAAGTTTGCCAACACGTACTTTCTCTGCGTGGCCATTCTCCAGATGATCCCCAAGTGGCTGACCACAGGGCAGTTCACAACCATCATCCCATTGGCCATCTTCACCTCCATCTCCATTGCCCGTGAGGCGTGGGACGACTTCCGTCGGCATCAGCAGGACCGCGGCGAAAACAACCGCACCTGTCAGGTGTTGCGCACTGAGGATGGCGTGTTGATTGAACAGGAGATTGTGTGGCACTCGCTCGCGGTTGGCGACGTTGTCGTCTTGGAAGAGGACGAATGGGTCCCGGCCGACATTGTTGTCTTGTCTGTGGAGGGCTACAACGAAGAGGAGGCTGCGCCAGATGCCTTTATCGAAACCATGGCGTTGGACGGCGAGACCAACCTCAAGCCCCGCAGTCCACACCGCGAGCTTGCACGGGCATGCGAAAACATCGAAGAGGCGCGGGTTGTGGTCACCACCGAGGACCCCAACCGCGACTTGTACAACTTTGAGGGCAAGTTCACTGTGTTTGGCGAAACTTTCCCCCTCGGGCCGGAAAACGTTGTGTATCGCGGACTGATTATCCGCAACACCAAAAGCGTGCGCGGGCTTGTGGTGTTTACTGGAGAGGAGTCCAAGATCCGCATGAACGCCATCAAGAACCCGCGCATCAAGGCGCCCAAGCTCCAGAAGGCCATCAACCTCATTGTTTTGTTCATGGTGTGTGTGGTGATTGCTCTTGCAGCGCTTTTCACGATGGCCGAGCGGTTGGCCTTTCAGAGCAACAAGAACAAGGCGTGGTACCTTGATCTGTACGACGTTGGCGTGCCACCGATCATCATGGGCTACATCATCATGTTCAACACCCTCATCCCGCTTCTGCTCTACGTCACCACCGAGATCATCAAGGTGATGCAGATGTGTCTCATGGCGTGGGACATTGACATGTACCATGCGCCCAGCAACACGCCCTGTGAAACCAAAACCGCTACGATCCTCGAAGAGTTGGGCCAGGTGGGGTACGTTTTCAGCGACAAGACGGGCACCTTGACCGACAACATGATGGTGTTTCGGAAGCTCAGTGTGTGTGGTATGCCGTGGGTCCACGACTTGGACAAACATGAGACCCCGGGCATCAACCGTGCCCAAACCATGGCGCTGTTGGTGCTGGCTGCCCCGGACGCACCCACACCGTCGTCGATCCATCTGACGGTCGACATGGTGCGTTATGCCCAGCAGAATCCGCAAACCATGTTTGCCAAAAAGGTGCGCTTCTTTCTTCTCCTGCTTGCGCTCTGCCACACCTGCCTCCCGAAGCGACGTGCAGATGGTGGTGACGACGACATCACATACCAAGCACTGCTGCCGGACGAGTTGGCGCTCGTGGAGGCTGCAAGGGAGATGGGCTACATGATGACGGAGCGTGTTCATAACATCGTGACTGTGAGTCTGTACCCGGACGGCATGGACGCTCCCGTGCGGCGCGAGCAGTATGAGGTGCTCGATACGATTGAGTTCACGTCTGCACGTAAGCGGATGCTGGTGGTGGTGCGGTTCCCGGACCAGCGCATCTGCTTGTTCACCAAAGGTGCAGACAACATTGTGCTTGAACGGTTGCGCAATGCCGGTGCCGCCACCACCATCCAGCGACTGGTGAGTGTGGCCACGGCCGCGCGCAAGAACGCCGAGGCCCAAGCAGTGCTCCAGCGGGCAGGGCTGTTTGACCTGCGGGGACTGATGGCAGTGGAGGCCATTGGCCGCAATCTGGTTGACGTCGAGGCCCGGGAGGTGGCAGACACGGCACGCCGGCTGTTGCACGCACAGCAGCAACAGCGATACCAGTTGGAGCCCCAGGACGGACTGCTCACGAGCGCCATTCCCAAAGACCGTCTTTTGATCAACGACGACTATTTGGTGGAAAAGCTGCTTGAGCACATTGATGAGTTCCTGGTGGAGGGCCTTCGGACGCTTTTGTACGGGTTCCGGTGGTTGGACCGGCAAGACCACGAACAGTGGCTGCTCCGGTACGCAGCGGCCAAGACCGCGCTTACTGACCGTGCCCTGCAGATTGAGCAGGTTGGTGCTGAAATCGAGAAGGACTTGGAGCTCAGTGGCGTCACGGCCATCGAAGACAAGCTTCAGGAGGGCGTGTGCGAGGCGATTGACAAGATCCGCAGGGCAGGCATCCGCATGTGGATGCTCACGGGCGACAAGCGTGAGACGGCGATCAACATTGGCTATGCGTGTCGTCTCATCAAGGACTACTCCACGGTGGTGGTGCTTGATTGGCACGAGGGCCGGGACCGTGTGTTGCAGAAGATCAGTGGTGCAGACTTGGAGATTTCTGCTGGGAGCGTGGCGCACTGTGTGCTTGTGGTGGACGGCGCCACGTTGGGCGAGATCACGGCGGACATGCCGCTCATGCTGTTGTTTGTGGAGTTGTGTGTGAAGACAGCGCTGGTGGTGTGCTGCCGCGCGCTGCCGCTGCAGAAGGCGGAGATGGTGCTGGCCGTGCGCGCGCGGCTGAAGGGAAGCGTGACGCTTGCCATCGGAGACGGAGCGAACGACATTGCCATGATCCAGAGCGCGGACATCGGCATTGGCATCACGGGGAAAGAGGGTCTCCAGGCGGCCCGTCTGAGTGACTACTCGATTGCTCAGTTCCGCTTCTTGGTGAAGTTGTTACTCGTGCACGGGCGGTACAACTACGTGCGCACGGCCAAGTTCGTGCTCTGCACCTTCTACAAGGAGTTGTTGTTCTACCTCACGCAGGGGATCTACCAACACTACACTTTGTACACGGGGAGCTCGTTGTACGAGCTGTGGCTGTTGCTGATGTTCAACACGCTCTTTACGCTGTTGTGTGTCTTGTGTGTGGGTATGTTTGACAAGGACCTTTCGCCAGCCACGGCCATTGCGGTGCCTGAGTTGTACGAACGCGGGCGCGAGCTGCAGGTGTTCAACTTGCGGGTGTTTGTGCGGTGGATGGTGCTTGCAGCATGCCAGCTGTTGGTGATTGGGTTTGGTACCTACCCCGCGTGGGGATTCAACGCGTTGCTGGACAACCTGGTGTTCCCCATTGGCCTCATTCAGTTCACGCTGCTTGTCACGGTGATCAATGCCAAGTGTCAGTTTATCGAGATGCTGTCGCGGCTGTGGTTGGCGTTTGCTCTGTTCATTATTTCTGTTGGTGGGTGGTTTTTGTGGAACCTTCTTCTTGTGGGCTTGTACAAGGACCGGGAACTGCCGATCTACAATGTCTCGGAGGGCTTGACAAAGCACTTTGGTTGGGACGCCACGTGGTGGGCCACTTTGTGCGGCATTGTGGTGGCGCCGTTGTTGATGGACGTTTTGGTGCAGACGGTGCGCTTCAACGTGTTCCCGTCCACCACCGATACGTTCCAGATGTTGGAGAAGGTGCCGGAGTACCGCATGTACTTTGAGGAGACAGCGTTTGAGGACATGAAGCAGGGGTGGACGTGGCCCAAGCTCCGGAACCTGGTGGTGCGCAAGGTGCAACGCAGCAGTCTGTTGCTGTCGGGCGAGACGGCGGTGCTGGATCTGGCCACCTCCCCGCTTCCGGGGTACGGAGTGTATCCGTCGGGCGAGGTGTACCGCAAGGACACGCGTATGGGCCAGGTGCGGGCCCGCTTGGGGTTAGGGCGCGAGGATGTGGAGGCCACCGTGGACAACCGGATGCGAGAGTTGGGGTTGTCTGAGCACTAGGGAAGTGCGGAAATAGGGATGGTTATGCCTAGCAGTTGGCAATATACTTGCACAAACCATATGAGCGAGGAGAGTGGTGTGAGAGAGCCGTTGGTGGCTTCGATGTACACTTCGTTCACACGGCACGGGTGGAGAAGGAAAACAGGAGCGTTGGTGTAGGGGTGTGGTTGGAGGTTGTAGCCCACTACTCCCATGGCCTCAAGCACCTCCTGGCCATACACCAAAGACTCTACCCCATCGGTGGTGACAAAGGCGCGCATGGCGGTGACAGGACACTGGTAGGATGGGTCGTACAACAAGTCCACCTCTAGCCGATGGGAAGCTTTGAAGGAGCGAAGGGTTAGATAGCAGACGGAAACGGGGCCCACGATGCGGTGGTGCATGCGCACGCTTACGCCGGCGGTGGCCAACACCAGCATCAAGGCCGGCACGGCGGAGTTCCACGCCTGCTCCAGAAGCATCTTGTCGCGATGGGTCAACGGGCAATGGTATTTTTATGCGGTCTAATTCTGCCACAAGTTGTCGTAGCCAAAGAGCCACGCCGCTGCCAGGTGCCGGACCACCACACAAGCCAAGCCAAGCACAAGCTGGACGGCCATGAGAAGCATACAAAGCCGGTCCTCCGTCATGGGCCCCCGCCACACAAGTGCAAGGTTGATGAGAGTGAGGTTGTTGCAGCCCACAACCACACCGTCGCGGCGCTTGGTGTGGACAAGGCCACAGCGTTCCAACACTTTGAACACGGTCTGGACCGGGGCAGTGGCCACCGCACCCACCACCTTGCCGTCCTTATCGGTAAAGTCGGCGTAGCTCGGATACATCAAGCCGTCCTTTTCGTTGAACCTGGGGAGACGGTGGCGCGGACACGGCACGAGGTGGAACAACTGGGGCACGCTGTAGACAAAGTTGGCAATCTGAACCACAAGGAACAACAACAAGGTTTTGGAAAAGTGGCCGAGGATGCCCACCACGGCGAACACCATGCCGGCAAAGTAGCAGTAAGTGTCGCCCACAAACACCCGCGCCGGGCACCAGTTGAAGCGAAGAAGCGCCACCAGCACGCCCACAAAGGGGATGAGAAGACAGGCACTGAACAAGTGGGTCATGTAGGCGGCCGGGCGGGGAGTGGTAAAGATGTAGCAAGCATCGTTCACGAGGAGCACAAGCGCAACGACAATCAGCTGGCCAACCTCCAATCCGTTGATTCCGGCAAGAATGTTGATGGAGTTGGGCAGAAAGATGGCCACGGCACCCATGTAGACGTAGTACCACATGCCCACGTCCACCAGCGAGGCACCGCCGAGGTACGGCCGGAAAAAAGCGGGCACCAAGATGCTGGTGACGCCAAAGTCCACGTAGTACACCACGAGCAAGGGGATTGCCGCAATGGCCGGGAGAAAAAACTTGTGGCGCCAGCGAAGATCGAACAAGTCGTCCGCAAGTCCAAGAAGCACAGTCAGCTGGAGACAGAGCACGCTGCTGAGGTATTCCGAGAGACGGATGTGTGGGAAACGGTCGGCAAGCGTGCCCGTCACCAGCACACCGTCACGCCCACCGCCGCCGCTTGTGGTGACTAGAAAGCGGTAGAAGACGAACGGGATGAACATCACCATGAGCACGAGGTAGACAAGCGCCGGGATGACACCGATTGTTTCCGGGAGAAGCGGCTTGTCCTTTTTGGAGAGGTCCCGGCCGCTAAACCCAACCCGGATAAAGGCCGGCCCCATGCGAGGAATGAGGTACAGGCTGACGGCATATCCTAGGGAGGCAAGGAGAAGCGATATGGAGAGCGGGTGGGTGTTGGATATGACTGCTTCGACAAGCATCGACACGTGGGAGATGCGATGGCGCGCGTGCGCTGTGCGCTGTGCGATGACACGCTAGATGGCGCTTTCGGCCTTCTGCAAGTATCTGGCGTACCACACGGCGCTGGCGTCGCGCTTGTACAAGAAGTAGTCTTGCATGGCCCCACCAACGAGCCCGAGCCAAAAGCCGTTGCGCACGAGGTTAAGGGTCTGTCCCTTGGAGAGCCGGAGCCATGCGCCGTACAACCCGCCCGTGGCCATGCCGGCCACAATGGTGTTGAGGGCGTCGATCCCCCGCACGGAGTCAAGAGCCGCCTCGGTGCCAAAAAACCCACCAACAACAAGGAGGTTGGTCTTGAACACGTTTTTGAGGGCCGTCTCCACCCCACGGACAAAGCACACGTGGTTCTTGCGTTTGTGGTAGAAGTACCATCCGCCCTTCTTTTCCGGGAGTCGGTGGGCGTTCTCGGCGAGGTACTGAAGGCCGGCCATGCGGATGCCCCCGTAGAAACCAAACACACCGGAGTATACGGAGGCAACAATGGACACGGCCGTGAGCCGAGTGGATGGCGGAAGCAGAAGCCGGTCGTGCGGGTGCGCCTGTGTGAGCGAGGCCAAGAGCGAAACCGGGGGGGTGCTTGGATCGGCATCCTCGACGGGGGTCTGCAGCGGCGCGAGTGACATGGCGGGAGGCAGGTGCGAGCGGCAGGTGCAAGTGGCGGGTGCAAGTGGCGGGTGCAAGAGGCAAGCACGAGAAACACTGGAGAAGAGGTGCACGGGTGTGACGCCGCGCATCACGTGCCGCTTGCTGTCCACCCGTACACACCTTCCCCGGGTTTCGGTTGGGCACTGGCCAATCACGCAGGGGCTGATTACCTGGTCGTGCGCACACCCCCCCCACAAAAACCCACAACCAATCACGCAGCTTGTGCTCACCCCACGCTCTCCGTTCCTTCTCAATGTTCAGAAGCTTGTTGCAGACCCCCCGCCTTGCGCGGACGCTCGCCACGTCGGCGGCCAAGGAGCCGCGGATTAAGACGTTCCAGATCTACCGCTGGAACCCGGACACACCCGAGAAGAAGCCGGAGCTCAAGAAGTACGAGGTGGACCTCAACGCGTGCGGCCCCATGGTGTTGGACGCCATCATCAAGATCAAGAACGAGCAGGACTCCACCCTCACGTTCCGCCGGCTGTGCCGTGAGGGGATTTGCGGCCTGTGCGCCATGAACATTGGCGGCCGCAACACCCTCGCGTGCCTTTGCCGGATCGACACGGACGTGGCCAAGGAGACCAAGATCTACCCGCTCCCGCACATGTACGTGGTGCGTGACTTGGTGCCCGACCTCACCCACTTCTACAAGCAGTACAAGCTGATCCAGCCCTACCTCCAGCGGGACACCGTGCCTGAGGACGGCAAGGAGAACCTCCAGCTGGTGGCCGACCGCAAGAAGTTGGACGGCTTGTACGAGTGCATCTTGTGTGCGTGCTGCTCCACCCTGTGCCCGCTGTACTGGTGGAACCAGCAGCAGTACCTCGGCCCTGCTGTGCTCATGCAGGCCTACAGATGGTTGATTGACCTGCGGGACCAGGCAGGCCCGGCGCGCAAGGAGATGTTGCAGAACGCCATGTCTCTCTACCGTTGCCACACCATCATGAACTGCACCCGCACCTGCCCCAAGCATTTGAACCCGGGCAAGGCCATTGCCGAGATCAAGAAGAGCATGGCTTTCTTGTAAGCGCTAGGGCCGTGTCAGCGTGAGCATGTGCGGAGAGCACGTCAGGAGCATGTCGGCGGACGCATTGGCAGAAGCGGAGGTGGACGCGTTGGCGTTGGGTAGGCGGAATATATTTATTCACCAGGAACCCCAGCGTCACGCGACGGCGGCCGTTGTGCGCCGAGGCGCGTTGCCTTTGTAGGCTTCGGTGGGGAATGTTTTTATGCATGTCGGGGAGTGCTGAGGCGTTTTGATTGGCGACTGGTGAAGTCATAGTGCAGATCTGGGACTTCTCTCGTGGTTTCAGGGGTGAAATGGCGGGGTATATAAGGGGACACGTCTGCCCCTGCGGTCAATTCCACCACAATGGACTTTGGCAACATCATCAAGCAGGGCGAGGCTGCTCTCGGCAACCTCCAGGGCGGCAACAACAACAACAACCAGCAGGGCCTGGGCTCCGGCCTGAAGCCTGACTACGCTGCCTACGCCAAGGACGCGAAGCTGGTGTACACCGAGTTCAGCGAGAAGAACGACCAGACGTTTGTCCAGCACGCGACCGACGCCTTCAACGCCGTGAAGCAGAACCACTCTGGCAGCCAGCAGCAGGGCCAGCAGCAGCAGCAGCAGCAGGGCCAGCAGCAGCAGGGTCAGCAGCAGCAGCAGCAGCAGCAGCAGCAGCAGTAGAGGGTTGCACGTAGATCAGCTCTTTAATCGACGGCCCACCCTTCTTTCCGCGGAAAACCGCGGCCCGAGCCCCTTGCCACAGCCGCATTGGGCACGCTGCCAGCAGACCCGTAATGTCCGCGGAGCGCCAAGCACCAACAAACCCGTAGTGCCCGCGGAGCGCCACGCCAGCCACAACTGCACGTCGGGTGCAGTCTCCGCCTTTCGGGCACCGGCACCCTATCTCCGCTCGTATCCACACGGAGCCGCACAATCTCCCACTGACAATGGAAACCCAGAACCCTCGGGTGCCGCAGCCCTATCGCGTCCGCCGCTATCGGTGCGCCGTTTTCGTCACCGGCTGCACGGTCGCGCATAGCCGCGGTGTTTCTCCGCTCGTTTCTTTTCGCCCAGTGCCCCCACGACGCGGCACCGCGTCCCCACGCCGTGGCGCCGTGTGCCCCTGTTCCCCGCATCTCTAGACTGGTCTTCGGCCCGAGGACCCTACTTAGGCAACGGCTCCCCGCACTCGCCAAGCCCCCCACCCACCCCCGCTGCAGTCTCTTGTTTCTCTCGGCGAACGCCGTGCCACGGTCGGGAACACTCTCCCGAAGCGCTCCAAGGCACACGGAAGGGGCATCGTTGGTGCCGTGCTTGAGTGACGTATCCTGCAGCCGCGGTGCAGAATCGTGCATGCCGCTACTGCACTGTGACTGATAGAGGTGGAAAGCTGGAG
Organism: Limtongozyma cylindracea; assembly: GCA_030572215.1. Lineage (NCBI taxonomy): Eukaryota > Fungi > Ascomycota > Pichiomycetes > Serinales > Debaryomycetaceae > Limtongozyma > Limtongozyma cylindracea. Next base: position 45,615 of record JAJLZO010000156.1, read on the forward strand.
CAATGTGTATATAAGTGACGACGGCCCTGCACCCTGCCCCCACTTCCAACCCTCTGCAAGAATGCCGGAAACAAAGCCTGGATCGCTCTACAACGTCATCTCGCAGGCCTCCAAGCCGTTTGAGGGCGACGACTCGCCCACCAACTATCTCGAGGCCAACACGCTGATTGTGGACGAGGACGGCAACATGCACCGTGGCTTGAAGCTGCGGCACATCCAGATGATTGCCCTCGGTGGCTGTATCGGCACCGGCCTTTTTGTCGGGTCTGGTTCGGCCCTCTCGCAGTTCGGCCCCGCTCCGCTCTTGATCGCATACCTCATTCTCTCCTTCATGATCTGGCTCATCATGAACATCTTGGGCGAGATGGGCACGTGGTTGCCGCTTCCGGGTGCCCTGGCGCCCCACTTTGTTCTGCGTTACTTGGACGCCAGCTTGGGCTTTGCTACCGGCTGGAACTACTGGTACCTGTACGCCGTGTTGGTCATGGCCGAAGTGTCTGCTGCCGCCATCATTGTCGAGTACTGGACCGACAAGGTGCCTGTGGCTGTGTGGATCACCATCTTCTTGGTGGTGATTGTGGTGCTCAACTTTTTGGCCGTGCTGTTTTTTGGCGAGGCCGAGTTCTACTTTGCCGGCATCAAGATCATCACCATTCTCGGCTTGATCGTCGTTGGCATTGTTCTCTTCTTTGGCGGCGGCCCCAACCATGACCGCCTTGGCTTCCGCTACTGGAAGCACCCTGGTGCCTTTAACGAGTACATCGACTCTGGCAACACCGGCAAGTTTCTTGCCTGCTGGCTGTCCATCGTGCGGGCTGGCTACGCCTTTGTGTTTTCCCCCGAGTTGGTCATCACGGCTGCTGCCGGCGAGCTGGAGAGCCCGCGCCGCAACATCCCCAAGGGTGTGAAGCGCTTCGTGTACCGTCTTGCCTTTTTCTACATCACCTCTGTGATCATCATTGGCTGCATTGTCTCCAGCAAGGACCCCAAGTTGGTGCTGGCTGTCGAGGGCGGTGTCTCCACTGCTGGCGCCTCTCCGTTTGTGATTGGCATCCAGAACGCCGGCATCCACGTGTTGAACCACATCATCAACGCGGCCGTGCTCACCTCCGCCTGGTCTGCTGGCAACTCGTTCTTGTACGCCGGCACCCGGCTGTTGTTCCTGATGGCGCGTGATGGCAATGCCCCCCGCATCTTTGCCAAGTGCAACCGCTGGGGTACCCCGTACTACGCCGTGGCGGCCACGTCCTTGTTTTCGTGTCTTGCCTACCTCAACTCGTCGCCGCTGGGTGCCAATGCCTTTACGTGGTTCTCCAACATCTCCACCATCTCGGGCTTTATTGCCTGGATCATGGTTGGCGGTGCATACATCCGCTGGCGCAAGGCGGTGCTCCACCAGGGCTTGTGGGACCGCGTGCCGTTCAAAACGCCGCTCCAGCCGTACGGCACCTACTTCATGGTCGGGTTCATGACCGTCTTGTCGCTCACCAACGGCTACCAGGTGTTCACCACCGGCAAGTGGAGCGCCAGCAACTTTGTTGCGGCGTACATCTCCATCCCGGTGTTCTTCTTCTTGTACGTGGTGCACAAGGTGTGGTTGTACTTCCAGACGGGCTACGGCAAGTTGTTGATCCCGGTGGAGGAGATCGACGTCACCACCGGCTTGGAGGAGGTGGAGGAAGAGGAGGCTGCAACAGAGGAGCGGGTACCCCGCAACGTGTTTGAGAAGTTCTGGTTCTGGTTGATGTAGGCTGTCGTGGGTTAGTGGATCTGCCCATGCCATTGCACGTTTTGTCAAAGTGTCTGTCCCTGTGCACCACTCCAGGGTCGGGAGCACTAATGCCCGCCTAGGGCCTAGGCCTGCGCCCCCACTCCTACCCGCACCAGCACAGCTCCTACGGCGCACCGAACCGCGACTGAATCTTCGGCTAGACTGGCCTAACGGGGACACGCGCCCTGCCACGCCCAGACACACCACCTGCGCCGTGACGTGCGTTTGTGTCACGCATGTCGGGATGAGTTACCATTCACGCACCTCGCGGGAACTAACCCCCGCTCATCTCGGCATGCGTTCCCGTTAACGGCTGAAAAATGTCATGCGTTGCGGGCGCGGGGAAGTATATAACCACAACACCAACCGCCAACTTCCTTCTCCCACACAGCAATGCTTAGACACCGTTCCGTGGCTGCCCTTTCCCGCGTGGCGGGTGCCGCCGTGCGCACCCAGCTGCGTGCGTTCGCGTCTCGCGCCCCTCTCCGCGCCGCGCAGCTCTCGACCGCCAAGCTTCCGGCCATCGAGAACGAGCCCACCCGGCTCTTTGACAAGACACACACCCGCGACTGGGACCTTCTTCGAGCGCTGCTTACCAAGTTTGTCGACAACGGTCCGCTCCCGATCCCGCTTGTGATCAACGGCCAGCGCATCTATTCCACCACTGCCGGCACCCAGCAGCAGGTGAACCCCGGCAAGCACAGCCAGGTGCTTGCAGAGGTCACGCAGGCACTGGAGAAGGAGGTGCTGGCTGCCGTGGCGGCCGCCAAGGAGGCCAAGGCCGCTTGGGCCGCGACGCCGTGGGTGGACCGTGCCGCGATCTTCCTCAAGGCGAGCGAGTTGATTCTGACCAAGTATCGCTACGACATGCTTGCCGCCACCATGTTGGGCCAGGGCAAGAACGTGTTCCAGGCCGAGATCGACTGTGTTGCCGAGTTGATTGACTTTTTCAAGTACAACGCCAAGTACGCGGAGGAGATGTACGCCACGCAGCCTGTCGCCACCAGCCCCGGCGTGTGGAACCGCGCCGAGTACCGCCCGCTTGAGGGGTTTGTGTACGCCGTCACACCCTTCAACTTCACGGCCATTGCCGGCAACCTTGTGGGGGCGCCGGCGTTGATGGGCAACACCGTTGTGTGGAAGCCCAGTGCGACTGCTGCGCTCCTGAACTACTTGTTGCTCACCATTCTCGAGGAGGCCGGTCTCCCGGCAGGCGTGGTGAACTTTATCCCTGGCGAGCCCGTGCTGGTGACCGAGCAGGTGTTGGCAGACCGCGAGTTTGCTGCTCTCCACTTCACCGGCTCCACCGCCGTGTTCCGCAGCTTGTACGGCCGCATTTCGTCTGGGGTTGCTGACGGCAAGTACCGCGACTACCCGCGGATTGTGGGCGAGACGGGCGGCAAGAACTTCCACATCGTGCACCCGAGTGCAAGTGTGACCCACGCGGCACTCCTGCTGGTGCGCGGTGCGTTTGAGTTCCAGGGCCAGAAGTGCCTGGCGCTCCTGCGCTTGTACGTCCCGCAGCTGATTGCCGACGAGTTCTTGCAGACGATGGTGCAGGCAATCCTGACCGTCTCGGTGACCAACACGTCGCTGCCCGAGGGCTTGCACGGGTTCAGCGGACCGGTGATCCACGAGGGGCTGTTCGACAAGTTGGCGGGCGCCATCGACAGCATTGCGGGCGACGGCGAGTTGGAGCTCGTGCATGGCGGCAAGTACGACAAGCTGCAGGGCTTCTTTGTGCAGCCCACGATTGTCAAGACCTCCAACCCGCACCACCTGTTCATGCAGACGGAGTTCTTCGGGCCCTTGTTGACGGTGCACGTGTACCCGGACGGCGAGTACCTGGAGATTCTCAAGACGATCGACTCCACCAACCTGTACGGGTTGACGGGTGCGGTGTTTGCGCGCGACCGTGCTGCTGTGCGCGAAGCGGAGGAGACGTTGCGCTACTCCGCCGGCAACTTTTACATCAACGACAAGTGCACAGGCGCCGTGGTGGGCCAGCAGTGGTTTGGCGGTGCGCGTGCGCTGGGCACCAACGACAAGGCGGGCAGCGCGCTGATCCTCTCGCGCTTTGTCAGTGTGAGAAACGTGAAGGAAAACTTGTTCGAGTTGACCGACTTCAAGTACCCCAGCAACTACTGAGTGCGGAGCGGAAGCACACCCGCGGCGCTACTCGGCACGAATGCCCAGAAACGGCGCTGCAGCCGCATTAGGAATACATTACCGAGGATGACATAGAGATCTCGCTCCGGCGCCTGCTTCGGAGCCTGCCCCCTCTTTCTCTTCCTGTCAATGCCGTCGCAGACCGCTGAAGTGACCAACTACAACCTCCCCAAGCCCCAGCCGGCATACCTCCCGCAGCCAGGCTCGGCGCTCTATGCCGACCGCGAGTTGTACGACAAGATTGCCGCCACGGCCGGGTCGGGCCGCACGCTTGTGGAGGCGCTCACGGTGCCGATCCGCCTGGGCCGTGCCTGGACCGTGCCCAAGGGCCACGTCGTGCGCATCACCACGCCCGAGGGACCGCAGGTGGGCGACTTGAACATCTGGAGCTTGCACAACCCGCGCGAGCGCATGTGGGCGGCACGCTCGCGCCAGTTGCACAGCGCCCACGTGCTGGTGTACGACCGGCTCTGGCTGAATCTTCCGTACCTTCGGCCGTTGGTGACCATCACGGGCGACCTGATGGCAGCACGGGGGTTGGATGAGCACGGCGGGCGGGTGCATGACCTTCTCGGCACCCGCTGCGACCCGTACGTGGACAAGTTGTTGTCTGGTGACGACAACGACTTCCACTGCCACCTGAACCTCACGCGGGCGGTGATGCCGTACGGCCTCACCGAGTTGGACGTGCACGATGTGTTGAACGTGTTCCAGGTCACGGGCTTGGACGAGCACGACCGCTACTTTATGGAAACGTCGCCGGCCGTGAAGGGCGACTACATTGAGTTCTTCGCCGAGACGGACTTGTTGATGGCCTTGCTGGCGTGTCCGGGCGGTGACTTGCTGGCGTGGGGGTGGGGCGCTCTGGAGGCCGAGCAGGTGGCATGCTGCCGCCCGTTGGGAGTCGAGGTTTACAAGATCAACGACGAGAAGGTGTTGGAGGGCTGGAGCGAGCCCGAGCGTCCCAAGTACAAGGGCAACCACGGGTTGGGGTTCCCAGTGTTCAAGCCGTAGCGCATGGTGTTGCCTAATCGGATACCCGCGATGCTTAAATATCACCGCTGCCACCCATCACACAGTGTGCAATGCAGTCCCCCGCCAACATGTTGCGGCTGCGGCGCATCTCGCCACAGATGGGGTTCCGGATGCTTGTGATTGGCTACTTGGTGTACCTGCTTGTGAAGTACTTCAACCCGGGCCACATCAGCGCGCCGGAAACGGTTGTGGGTGACCTGGGGTTTCTGTTCAACCCCAGCGGGATCAAGTTTGTGCCGCTGGAGGTGATTGACGCTTTGGCCAAGGAGGACCAGGTGGCGTGGGACCGGACAGCGTACGTGCAATACGCCACCTCGATGCACCACTTCTGTGCTGCTCTCATCAACCTCGCCAAGATGCGGTCGGGCGGCACGCAGGCCCACAACCTCGTGATCCTCTACGACCTGGAGTTTGACCGCGTCAAGGCGTACACCGACGAAATGAAGCACTATGCTGACGTGGCGTACGAGTTCCGGATCCGGCTTCAGCCAGTGCAGGTCTCCAGCCGACTGGGCAGCGACGACACCCACCGCCTGCTGTTTACCAAGTTCGAGGTGTTCCGGCTCACGGAGTTCGATCGTGTGGTGTACTTTGACAGCGACATGCGGCTCATGGCACCCAATTTGGACGAGTTGTTTGCCTTGCCCGATGTGGATGTGGCCATGCCCCAGGCATACTGGATTGCCGACGCCAAGTTCAAGGAGTACCGCAGCAAACACAAGCTCAAGAACGGCGTGCCCACCAAGTCGTGGGATGAGCGCCGCGAGTGGATCAGTGCCGCGTTGCAACTGCCTCATTTGTACGAACTGCTCCCGGTGATCCGCCACCAGAGCACCTTCACATGGAGCCCCAGCGTGATGGTGATCAAGCCGAGCCAGGAGGTGTACGACCGGCTCAGAGCCAAGATCAAGTGGAGGGGCAAGAGCGATTACGACCTAGAGCTCATCAACCAGGAGTTTAGCCCGTTTGAGTTGCTGAAGCCGGCTGGTACAAGGCGCTACACAGCATTGGTGTTGCCGCACCAGCTGTATGGCGGATTGCTGGAAGAGCTCCGTCACCACTACCACGCCGTGTACGCTGCCGACGCTCACGATCTTCCTCTTGCGCTGCTGGACTACGAAGATGCCCAGACCCTGTACTGGGGCCAGACCAATCTGCTGTGGATCACCGACAGCCTCCGTTTGGTGCACTACAAGGACAAGGCGATCCCCGAGCCGTGGATCATCCACCACTACGGCAACAAGTTTGTCGAGAACCGGATTGTGTGTTTTGAGGACGTCGAAGCCGACACCAAGGAGCACCGGTGGGACCAGTTCCGGCCGCATGTGGTGGACGACTGCGTGGCACTGCGGTACTGGACCAAGTTGTACGACCTCCACCAGCAGGACCGCGGGCTGGTGTGCCACCTCAACATGATGATCTTGCCGTTGGACATCCCCGAGGAACCGCCCAAAAACATGCCGCTCGTGGAGTTGCCCAACCCATAGGTACATAAAACGTCATATTGCTATAGTGTGATGGTGTCGTCGGGAGACGGCAGAGGCGTCGGGGCAGAGACCAGCGTGCCCCGTGTACGCGACCCCCCCCGCGGTGTGTAGTACTCGGTCACGGCCGAGTCGATGGACTGGAGCACCGGGCCCGTCGCACTCCCCTCAGAACAGCTAAAGAAGCTGGGCAGCAGCATCAGCAGCGGGGGGTGCGGCAGTAAGTCGTGGCGACTTGTGGGGGGGATGGGCATGGTGCTGGTGGCACCGGAAGTGTGCGATTGGACAGCCAACAAGGGGGTGCGTTCCGTGGACTCACCCGCGTGGATCTCTTCGACCACACGAGCTTCAGTTGGGTCCATGGCGCCATCCATGTACGTGTGCCGAGTGATGTCGTCCTTGCACAAGGGGCACTTCTTGTTGTGGTGGAGAAACCAGTGCGAGATGCACTCCTTGTGAAAGATGTGATGACAAAACTCGAGCCAAATCACCTCCAGCTCGAGGTTGGAGTAGTTGTCAAGACAGATGGAGCACTTGGAGGTGTTGTAGTAGTTGTGCCGTGCATCTGTTCCTGGGTACAACACCCGGATCAGCGGGGGGAGCGTTTCGGCAAGCCGCGCAAGCTGCTGCTGCATGGAGGACCCGACAGGCGGCACCTCCACCAGGGAGACCGAGCTGCGACTCAGACCAGGAATCAGGCACAGTGCCAGCTCATGGAGAAACAGCGGTGTAAACTCACGCCGGTGCTGCTCCATGAACTTGATGAACGACACAAAGTCCTCCTCCCTGATGAGGAACTTGTAGTGGTAGATCCACACCGGGAGGTGGCGTTTGACAAACGTCTCGTCAACCCTCAGACTCCGGACAGAGTACAGCTGCACCTGGCGGATCACCACAAACGCCGCGAGAAGCACAAGCGGCGGAGAAAAGACAATCGAGAGGACAATCCGGAGGAGCAGCGAATCATCGATAGTGGTGATGCGCACCGTGGCGCTGTCAAGATCAGGTACCACAGGTGCACTTCCTGCCGGTTGCATCCGGAGTGCCCGCTCCTTGGCGTACTTGCGCAACACCTCAAAGCTCTCGTTGGTGACAAACAACGCCGGAACGTCAAGTATATCTGCACCAATGTCGCTGAACCCGGCACGGGCATACATGGTAATAAGCGCATGGTTCTCGGGATCCGTATCGGCAATGACCACGGCGCGAGGCTCGAGGAACTCAACCACGTTTTGCGCCTTGACGAAAAACAGGCACTCGCCACGAAGGAGCACCACCACCTTGCCGCGGCACCGCTCACGGTGCGCTTCGTAGTCGGCCGGAGACACCAGGCAGCCACTGCCACCAAACACCTCCACCTCGCCCCAGAGAACGTCGCTGAGAATGGGACTGAACAGGGCGTAGCGACCGGTCAAGTGATGGGACGAGTTGTACACAGGGCCGTCGGGCGTGTTGTACCGCAGAAGCCGGTATTCGATCCGGGCGTCCAAGGGGAGCATGGGAGAAAACATCAGCAGGAGCGGGAGGTCGGTGTGCGGATCAAGACTGCCGATCTGGCTGGTGGCGGCTCGCGGCGCCACGGCTCCGCGCACGGCGCGGTACACACGCGAGTCTGCGTAGCAGGCCACAGCCGCAAGAAGGAGGAGAAGCGGCCACGGCAGAAACCGCCGCCGCCGCGGTGGTGGCATGCGCGGCAACAGGCTGACGTACGGCGATGTCTGGGACATGGGAGCCGCTGGGAAGATAAATGTGGGGTGACGTGCGCACAATGCACGTGAGACGCACAGCTGCAGGCGAGGCGCGGGGCTGTCGGCACCGGGGAATGGCGTGGGAGTGCTCGAGAACGCGTGGGAATAGCGTTTGCTCACGCAGACGCCGCAAGCAGCAGGTGTACGGAAAGCGGCTGGCGAGTCCGAGGCGCATGGCGTAACCAGGCGTGCGCGGGCGGGGTTGTTGGCATGCGGGGTTGTTGGATCGGAGTGGGGTCACGCATTAGGGATCAAAAGTCCGAGTGCGCTACTGCCTGTTGGGTGGTTCCCGGGGGACGGGGGGGCGGTCCGGGGGGTGTGGGCGGCCGGTGCGGCGAACACTCCCCAAGAGACGGGACGGGGCGACTGGGCGTGGCCGGGTGCCCCGGAGCCCCGGCCATTCCCGCTATTTCCCCCACGTTTTCGGGTCGCGTGTGTTGCTCCGCCGCGTATATAAATACCCGCCCGTCTCGCATCGTTCCACCTCCACCCTCTTTTTCCTGATGCCGAAGCACACCAAGAGCCAGCTGGCGTATGCCTTTGACAACACCACCACGCTGGTGGCGGCGCTGCAGATGCGCAACTCTCTCAATGCTCTTGCGGACGGCGTGGAGGACGAGGAGCTCCGCATCAAGTTCGAGAACGAGATGGACTCCTTCTTCCTGCTCTTTCGCCGGTACCTCTCGGACAAGGCCACGGGCGCCCCGCTTGACTGGGACAAGATCCGCCGGCCGACTGCGGACGAGGTGGTGGAGTACTCCACGTTCACGCAGCCGGACTCGGCCGACAACTTGGACAAGCTTGCGGTGCTCAAGCTCAACGGTGGGTTGGGCACGTCGATGGGGTGCGTGGGTCCCAAGCTGGTGATCGAGGTGCGCGACGGGAACACCTTCCTCGACCTCCTGGTGCGCCAGATCGAGTACCTCAACCGCAAGTACGACGCCGATGTGCCGTTGTTGCTCATGAACTCGTTCAACACGGACCTGGACACGGCCAAGATTGTGCGCAAGTACCAGGGCCACCGCATCCGCGTCAAGACGTTCAACCAGTCGCGATTCCCGCGCATCTTCAAGGACCTGTTGTTGCCGGTGCCGCTGCTGTACGACGACCTGCTCGACCTGTGGTACCCGCCGGGCCACGGTGACTTGTTTGAGGCGTTGGTGCTGCTGGGCGAGCTCGACGCGCTTCTTGCACAGGGCCGCGAGATCTTGTTTGTGCTGAACGGCGACAACCTTGGCGCCACTGTGGACACCAAGATTCTCAACCACATGGTGGAGACGGACTCCGAGTACATCATGGAGCTCACGGACAAGACACGTGCGGACGTCAAGGGTGGCACGCTCATCCTGTACGACGGCGAGGTGCGCTTGCTCGAGATTGCCCAGGTGCCCAAGGAGCACGTGGAGGAGTTCAAGCTGATCAAGAAGTTCAAGAACTTCAACACCAACAACTTGTGGATCAACCTCAAGGCCATCAAGCGGCTTGTGGAGCAGAACGCCATCGAGGTGGAGATCATCCCCAACTCCAAGACGGTGGTGAAGAACAACCAGGAGTACCCGGTGCTCCAGCTTGAGACCGCGGTGGGCGCTGCCATCCGCTACTTCAAGAACGCCCACGGCGTCAACGTGCCTCGCTCGCGCTTCCTCCCCGTCAAGACCTGCAGCGACCTTTTGTTGGTGAAGCTGGACTTGTTCACGCTCGAGCACGGAGCCTTGCAGCTTGACTCGTCGCGCTTTGGCCCCAACCCGCTCATCAAGCTTGGTCTGCACTTCAAGAAGGTGCTGGGCTTCCAGGAGCACATTCCGCACATGCCCAAGATTCTTGAGTTGGACCACCTCACCATCACCGGCAATGTGTCGTTGGGCAAGGGTGTGGTGCTCAAGGGCACAGTGATCATTGTGTGCAGCGACGGCCAGCGCATTGACATCCCCAACGGGTCTGTTTTGGAGAATGTGGTGATTACGGGTAACCTCACCATCTTGGAGCACTAGGTGTGTATAGCTATCTACAACTTGCCGAGACTGTCGATGGCGTCGAGGAGGTCTTTGGAGATGTCCGCAGCCAGTTTGTCCGCAGCCAGTTTGTCCGCGGCCGGCTTGTCCGCGGCCGGCTTGTCCACGGCCGGCTCCACGCCCTGCTCCTCCTTAAAGTGGCTCATGACAAACCCAACCACCTGGTTGATCAACGGCTTGGTGTTCGGCACGAAATGCCCCCCCGGGTGCTTCAACACCGTCGCTGTGCCCGCCTCGCACGCCTCCACCAACCCCATGCTCCGCTCCTCGCTCACCACCGTGTCCAACTCGCCAATCACATGCAACAGCGGCACCGTCACCGGATACACCCACTGGTACGCCTCGGGCTTCAAGCGGAACCCCGAGTAGAAGAGTGCGCAGCGGGGCGCGTGCCCCCACTCCGCCATCCGCTTCACCACTGCAGCCGCAAACCCTGCGCCCTGCGAGAACCCCATCACGCCGTCAAACGGCCCCTGCTCCTCCACACACTGCTTCACTGCTGCCAACGCCGGCTCCATGTCGTACTCGTCGCCAAGCGTCCACCACGCGCGGTAGTCCTTGCCCGAGCTGTCGCCACCCACCAGCAGCGCCTCGAAGGGAAGGTCGGCCGGAGTAAGCCCCACAGCACCGTTGAGAAACACCGTCTCCACCCCCGCCTTCTTCAACGCCTTGCGCAACCCCAGCGCCTTGGCTGCAAAGAGCGGACCGTTCTGGGCAAACCCGTGGAGGCACAACAACTTCATGATAAAGAAATAATCGCTTTATCAGCCCATCGATCTCCACATGTCTTCGCAGCATGGCGACGAGCCGCTGCCGGGCCACAAGCGGCTGCGGGACTTTTCCCGCAACGTTGTGGCCTGCCAGCGCTGCCGCTCCAAAAAGGTCAAGTGTGACCACCAGTTCCCCGCGTGCGGCCGCTGCGTCAAGGCGGGCGCCGAGTGTGTGGGTATGGACCCCGCCACCGGGCGCGAAGTGCCACGTCTGTATGTGGTGCACTTGGAGGCCAAAATCGCCGCTCTCGAGCAAGCGCTCCAGAACCAGACAGGTGTTTCCTCGCCCGCGTCAGAGCTCCTGGCGGTACTTGCCACCAGCGGCAAGGGGTTGGACGCAAACGGGCACCTGCCCGACCCGCTCCCTGGCCGCAAAAACTCCAACATTCTGTTCGACCGCCTTATGACCACCGCGGTGGGGCTCCTGACCCAGACCCCGGGGCAGCTGCTGGGAAACACCCCCCACCCGCCACACGTGCCGCACGCAGCCGGCGCAGCCGATGCCACCAGCACCACCAAGAAATTCCCGGAGGCGGCGCTTCTTCCACCCAAGACCATTGCCCAGGAGTACCTCAAGGTGTACTTTGCCCAGCTGAACCTGCAGCTTCCAATTCTCCACCGCGAGCAATTCCTCCGGCGGTACTGGGAACCCATCTACGGACCCTTGGACCCGGGCGTGGAGTTGGCCAACACCCACGCGCTGCTGCCGCCCTCTAGCGAGGAGCGGTCGCCCGGAATCGGCAAGAGTCCCCGCGACGGACCACGGCCGGCTGCCCTGTCGGGCCTGCCACCGCTCCCGTCCCACGGCCCCACATGGGACCGCCAGCTCCGGGCTCAGCTTGCGCGTTTTCAGCAGCTTCTGGGCGACCACCCACCGGACTACGAGCAGCTTGTGCGCTATGCCAACACTCTCCCGGTGCCACTGCGCTACCGTATCCCACTCTACTTTGTCAACACGGTGTTTGCCATTGCCCTGCTGGTGCACCAACTCCGCTACCCCGCCGAGATTTCGGGCGGCTTTCGATCTGCGGCCCAGCGGTTTACCGAGCACGTGTGGCTGCTGGCGGACAAGCTCGAAACGCTCCAGGGCATGTTGCTTCTCACAGCTTACCTGCTCATGCGGCCCGCGGTCCCCGGGGTGTGGTATGTGCTTGGGCTGGCTCTTCGTCTCTGTGTGGGTCTCGAACTCCACCTTGAGCTGGGCGGATTCCGGCGGTTGCCTCCGTTTGTCCAGGACATGCGGCGGCGGCTCTTCTGGTGCACGTACCTGCTTGACCGCCAGGTGTGCGTCTACCTCGGACGGCCGTTTGGTATCCCCGAAGAGTGTATCCGCACGCAGTTCCCACTGCTGCTTGACGACGAGCAGATCACGGAAGACGCCACCGAGCCCTTTGGACAGGCGAGCATCAACACCTCGACATACAAGCTGGTGCTGCTTGCCATGTTCAAGATCCGGCAGATCCAGGGCCAGATCCAGCGCGTGCTCTACACCCAGGCCGAGCTTCCGAGACAGTTCCTGACGCTTTCCGAGTGGCGTGCCCACGTGCTGCAGCAGCTCCACCAGTGGCGGCTTGAGCTGCCCAAGACGCAGCGGCGCATGAACTGCGACTTTACCCTCGAGTTCTTCAGCCTCAACTACTACCACGCCTTGACGCTTCTTCACGGACTCGGGCCCAACACGCCGGAGCTCACTGCGCACGATTTCGGCGTGGTGGCGGACGCGCTGTGCAACATTGCTGCCTTGTACGCGCAGCTTGCTCGGAGCCAGCGCATCAACTACCTGTGGGCTGCGGTGCACAACGTGTTCATGGCGAGCACGCTCTTTCTCTTCTGTGTGTACAACTGTCTTGAGGTTCTGCGGGTCACCACCGCCATCCAGTTCAAAGACACCGTGGCAGACGCCTTGAATGTGTTTTCGAGTCTAACCGACCGCTGTGAGGCCAGCATAACCTGCCACGACACACTACGCCTGCTCCTGCTTGTGGTGCTCAAGATCAAGTACCACGAGACAAACGTGCACCCACAGCCACTCGGGGCGTGGGCACGGCGACCGCTGAGCGTGTCGCATGGCGTGGGTCCTGGCAGCACGCACCTCCAGAAACTCATCCAGCTGTTGCCCAAAGAGTCGGGGCTGCACCCGCAGCAGTTGTCCATGTTGACACCTGGAGTGCCGCCGCTGGGAGACCAGGGGATGGACTTGAGCGAGGATCTGGAGAGCGCCGATGCGTATCTCAACAAGTTCTTTGACGAGTTGGATGCACTTCTGCCACAGCTGACGCAGCTGTTTCTGCCGGTGGTGCATCCCGCGGGACATATGGAGCCAGACCGGCCGTTTGCCTCCAACAACCCGGTGATGCAACGGTTGCAGCTCCAGCAGCCCGCCACTCGAGAGGCGCGGCGGGTGTACGAGATGATCAACCAGGTGCCCACCGAGAGCATCTGGGATCAGTTCTTCACGCTGAATCTGCAGCCCATCACGCAGCAAGACGAGGGGTTTGCCTTGGACGGGAGCATCTGGGGCAGCGAGGCCATGGTGTTCAAGAGCGAGTTTGAGTACTAGGACGCTGAAACACACCTGTATACTCACTACAACGAGTCTAGTTTCTCGGCAGCAGCGAGAGCTGCGAGGTCTGCGTGCGACGGCGGAAGCGCTACCGGCCACACGTCTACCGGATGCAACTCGGCTCCGTCATACGTGCCCTCTATCTCCACAAGCGACCCAGCTATGGGCACGGCGCTGGCAAAGCCGCGCAACGACACGTCCACCGTCTGGACCCGGGCCGGGTATGACGTCATCACCAACACGTCGCCGTCCACGCGCACCACCTGTGCCAACACCCGCACGTGCACCGGAGCAGCCGCGCTGCCTCCTGTCGCGGACAAGGCCAAGAGGTCAACTACACGCTGCGGAATAGTGGCGGTGATAACGTTTACTAACCTGCATCTACGCCTTGCCCGCGGTGGCAGCGTCCAACACGCCCGGCAAGGGCTCGGTGCCAATGCCGTACAACAACCCCACGCCGCTGGCGCCAAACACCACGAGCGCAACGCCCGTCCAGAGGAACAAGCTGAACTGTGTGCTCACGTCGATCTTTTCGCACGCCGCACCTGCCCACACCGTCGTCTGGCGCTTGGCCTTGTCGTACGTCGGCACGCACACGCACAGATATGCGCCCTTCTTGCCCACACACGAGCCGTGGCCGTTGCAGCTGTTGGTGCCGGCAGCACACTCCTCTGCCGAGGCAAAGCCCTTGACGAGCAGGCGCTTGCCGAGTGTGTGGGGCCCGGCAACGTTCTTGGGGGAGCGCTTCTCAACGTGGGCAAAGTGGACGTCCTGCGGGAGCGAGTCCTGTGCAAGCGCCTCCTCCACCAACACCACCGTCACGTCGTAGCCGGTGGCTTTGGCAACAATGGCCGAAAGCTCAGCCGGCTCCACCACGCTCACCTGGGCGGCGAGGGCCGTGGCGTCAAAGTCTGCCAACGCCAACTTGCTGAGCGGGAGACTGGTGTCGAACGTCAGCGCAGTCAACACAGGCACCGCCAAGGCGGCATCCACCTCGGTCGACACCAACACCACGGCGCGGTCGTGTGTGCGGGGCGCTCGGTTGATGGCATCCACAAGGTCCTTGTGGTTCGGGGGGAAGGCAAGCTCTGCGTCGCTTCCCAGGCGGTACGCACCCCACAACCCCACCATGTCGTCGCTGACCTCAATCGACGAGCCCGCAAGACCCAGCGGGTAGAGCACCGCAGCGCGCACCGCGGCAGCCGCCGCGAGACAGAGCGAGAGGGTCTTCATGAAAGGAGTAAGGGGTTGGGCGAGATTATGCAGGACGTGCAGCAGTTACCCGGAGGCAGTTCGGGCGTGGAATCTCATGCTCACGGCGCGATGGCGGCATGAGGAGGTGCCCGGGCCAGGGGGTCAGGGTGAGCGGCGTGGCTGCTGGCTGAGTGCTGGGCTGTGGCTTTCTGCCGCCAGTACCGTGGAGCCTGGATTGCCAGCAATCGCCGCCACCGCCGCCACCTCATCGCATGGAGCTGTTCCCAGACGACGTGGTGTACCACCTCACGGGGTTTGTGCGGTCCCATGACCTTGCTCGCTTGTCGCAGACGAACCGGCAGTTCCACCGCTGTGCAACCCGCCGGCTCTACCACAGCATTCTCTTTGTCCACAACAAAGACCTTGCCTTCCAGGTGTGGAGCCGCCGATGCACCTGGCTGGTGGTGGAGGAGGGCGTTGAGCCCGAGGCATGGCTCGACAGGTGGCGGCCGTCCTGGTGGCAGCGTGCTAGCCGTACTCACCCCTCCATGCTTCTTCTTCGGCTGATGGTGGAGAACCCTCTGTTGGCGTGGCACATCCGCCGCCTCGACACCTTCGGGCAGCCACCGCCCGATATTGTTGCCACCATCCAAACCGTGGTGCGGATCCACCGCGAAGCGTGGGGGGGGCAGATACAACTCGAGCCAAGCTTGATGGAGCGCTACGTGCCGCCAGTGGAGTTTCCCATGGATCCCACGGCACGGATCGACGTGGCCTTGATGCGTCCACTGCAGATTCTCGACTTTGTGCGCGGCAGCCACTTGACGGCCGAGGTGGCGAGAACCGTCGAGGCAAGCGACACCATGGTGTTGCACTCCAGCTACAAGAACGGGTTGGATATGCTCGCTGCCGTGGACCGCCACCGGCTCAACACCGACTATCCTTTGGAGACGTTTGTGGTGGAACACTTGCACGGCTACGTGCCCTACGACTTGTACCGCAGCAAGGCTGACGCGGAGGAGTGGGAAGCGGTCCGCACGCTCGAGCACCATGATCATGCGTTGAGCCTCGGAACCGTTGCTCACATGAACCGGCTCAAACACCTCCAGGTGTCGTTTGGGTGCGTGGTTGAAGAATGCGGCTGTCACCAGGGGTTTCTCCGGCAGCTCTCGCCCACATACCTCACCTCGATCGTAATCGAGTTCATGCCACTGTCCCGGATGGAGGGGATCCACGACGAAATCACGGCGGTGCTCCGGCAGTGCCGGCGCTTGCGCCATGCCTATCTCGACATGCTGGCGGCCGTGCCCGAACAGACATACGGCACCAGCCACAACCCCCCCGACGCGTGGAAGGGACTCGTGGAGGCGCTTCCGCAAAACCTCACCTCGTTGGTGGTGGTGGACATGCTCGAGCGGTGGGTGTGGCCCACCAACAACGCCCGGACGGCTCCCGCGTGCGAGTGCGGCGTATTATTGGAACCCCATGCACTGGAGGTGCTCGAAGACTGGGAACAGCTGTTGAGAGACCAGCCCCGGGACCCGGATCTTGTTCTCAAGCTGCTCCCCAAGGGGAATGTGCTATCGCTCCCCAAGTTGACGCGCGCCGAGGACGATGGATCGGTGGTGCACCACGTGGCGGCCGCAGTGCATCGGGCTGAAACCCACCCAAACCTTCGCACACTAGTGGCCAATGGTGTGTGGTTTGAGCGGCGCTGGTCGCTCACATGCCAGCCGGCACTAGTTCCGGTGAACCATCCCATGACGTTTGACTATGGATGCCACGTGCTGCGCGTGTTTAGCGAGACGTGATGGCCTGAGAGAGCTGCTAGGTGATGTTAGGTGCCGCTCCTACCCGCCTTGCGCTTGCGTTCGTGAAACCCCTTGTGAAGATAAAAGACCCGCAGCATTGTCTCCAAGGCAGCCGGTTCCAACGGCAGCGCCGGAAGCACCTGGCCACGGGGCCGTTCAAGCTTGAACTTGGAGGTGGCAGGCTTGCCACGGAGAGCCCGTGTTTGCAGCCGCGTGCGCGGGTGCTGTACAGTGGGCTGGAATGGCAGCCGTAGGTGCTGCGGCAGGCGGAGGGGCGGAGGCAGCAATAGGGGCTGGAGAGGCGGCGGTGCTGGCGGAAGCAGATGGAGCGGTGTTGTCCGTTCCGCAGACCGGAGAAGCAGCACCTCGCGCGAGAGAAGGTCCATTTCCAAGCGGTGGCGCTGCTGTAATGTGGACAGCTCGAGCGCAAGCATCAGAGCTCGGAAGCGGTGGTGGGTGGCCATCTGCAGCGCGCGGTGGAGGGCGGCGAGAATGCGGGGTCGCAATGGGTTGAGGTCTTGGGCGTCGTTGATGTCGTGCAGGAGCTGGTGAAGCTGGGTCTGGAAGTCGTTTTCGGGCAGGCTGGGTACTGGCGGCTGCAATGGTGTTTGGGGCTCTGGATGCGTGGGCACCGTGGGCGGTGTCGCAAACAGCCGAGGAGGCATCGGGATTGGCTGGAAAAGGAGAGCAGAGTGGTGTGTTGCGGAGCGAGCAGCTGGTTCCTTTTGAGCACTCGAGACAGCACAGACGGGCAGGGATCGTGCGGGAGCAACGCAAGCAGTGTTTGTTGTTGTGGGATGAGAAACTACTGCTTTTGTGCAGGTCAAACATCGCTTACAGGGGGATCGGCGATGTGCATGCGCGCTGGAGACAGGCGCGTGGCTGGGGGCTGGCAGGCAGCGTGCGACAGCGCGTGGCGGTCTGCCGTGGCAACGGGCAGAGGCCGGATGGGATGGCGGTATTGTGCTGGTGATCAGAACCAGTCGGGCGAGGGGTTTTGTCACGAGCGATCTCCGTGTTCCATTGGCAACTACATAGACGACAACCTAAATCATAACACTGCGCTGCGAAAACGTCTCTACACGAGCAGGGAGGTTAGGTCGGGGCGGCTTAGGTCCGGCTGGAGTAGGCCAGACCATGGCTGGGCCAGGACCCATGTCAGGACAAAGCCAGGTCCGACCGGCGGCACCCCACACGCTACGACTCGATTGCCTGCTCGTCCTCACGCATGAGCTGCTCCCACGACTTGACCCGCAAGTTGAGCACCAACGCGCCCACGGCAAACACTCCGCCAAAACGAAACACCCAGGCAAGCGAGTCGCCGCTGGGCTCACCGTTTCCAGGCAACATCCGGAACAACACCAGCAGCATGAGCAGCAGAATCATCTGCGGCATGGCCACAAACATGTTGTGCACCCCGAGAATGATGCCTGGCTCGTACACGTAGTTGGCGTAGCGGTCGGCTAGCCGCCGCAGCCGCCGCAGCCCCGTGTGGGGCGGCAACACCTCCATCTCCACCGCGCCCCGCGCCTTGATCTCGGTGATCCGACTTACCTCTTCCAGAATGAGCACAAACGGCGCCCACAACGCTGCTCCCCACGGCACGCCGAGCACCAGCACCATCACCTTGGCCTGGCCCACCAGCAGGATCCAGAACGTCAGCAACATGCACACGATAAACACCACGTGCAGCACAAGCCACACGTTGCGCACCAGCACCGGCAGCGGTCCGTCTGTATGTGGCCGGATAAACATGGGACAAACCGTGTCCACCACCAACAGCACAAGCGCATGTCCCACAAGCGCCTGCAGTCCCTGGCGGGTGGCCTCTTCCTGGAGGGCTTTGCGCTCAGCTGTCGGCAACAGCCCCAACGGCCGCCCCGCAAGAACATCTCTAGAGTACAACTCGCCCACGTAGGTGGTGGTGTAGAACAACATGGGGAAGTAACCCACCCAGGCACAGAACTCCACCCAGTTGATGGTGGCCACCTGTGGCGGGAGCTGCGTGATGGCGGCAAGGGTGTCGCGGTACATGAGGCCAAACCGCAGCCACAACCCCACGGCATCGGGGTCCAAGCCCTGTTCTGCCAACTGGTGGCGCCGTTTGAACCGTTCCAGCTTGATCAAGGGATCCGTCTGCGGGTTACGCTCATGGATGTACCAACATGCCGTGGCCGTGGTGGCGAGCAACACAAGAGCCAGCACGGCACTGAGCACCTGGAACTGGTTGGCGCCAAGCACCAGCGGGAGATAGTCCGGAAGGTGCACGCTGCCGAGAAAATAGCCAATCACGTTGAACAGACCAATCATCCGGGCTGCCCACGCGTTGGCAATCTGCTGCTGCAGCGTGGGCACATTGTCGACAATGAACGCACGGGTGGCGGCCTGGATCGCACTGATGCTAAAGTCGAGGAGATACACGCCCAGCGCGGCAAACGGCACCGTGGCGTGCATCACTGCTTCCAGGTCGGGCGCCTGACCCATGAACCACCCAACAAGCTGGGTGCTGTGCAGAAGGTACCACAACAGCCACGCCGTGGCACATGCACCAGCCACCATGAAGGGCCGGCGGCGCCCCCACGCGTAGGTGCACCCGTCGCTGAGCATCCCCACCACCGGCTGGCCAATGGTACCCAGGAGGGGCCCTGCAATCCAGATGAGCGCCAACGCGTGCTTCAGCACCCCAAGGCTGAGGAGAAAGGGCGTGCCCAGCAGGAACTCGGTGCACCACGCAAGCTGGAGCCCACCAAGGGTGATGGTAAGGAGAAGAAGGTACACAAGCCCCCGCACTGGCATCAGCACATCCACACTGGGCGACAACATGGGTGTGAGCGAGTCCTGGGGCGTTGGTGTCATTTAGAACAGATACAATACGGTGGGCAGGCGTTCCCCGCATGGATGCAGACGCCTGCAGACGTCTGCAGGCTGCTGCGGTGCCTGCGTTGCGTCGTGTCCCCACCGGCCTTCTCGGCAAAAGTCCGCCCGCGCCTTGTTTGGGCGGAGCGCTGCAGTCGCGTCCACTTCTCCTCATGATGGCTGCACCGCTGCCGCTCTACGGACAGATCTTGGACCCGGAGGTGGTGAAGGACCAGGTGTTTTTGGACCGGTTGTACTCCCTGGCCGTGCACCTGCACCTGCTCACGGCCATCTGCACCCACATGCCGCAGCAACCCGCGGTGGCCTGGGCGGTGGTGGGCCACGGCGCGGCGCTCGTGGAGCGCTTGGCGGGGTTGGAGGGTGAGCTGCTTCCGGAGCTTGAGGACATGGGCGACTTGGGGGCGGCGCAGAGCGACGCCACCCCGCCGCCGTCGCCGACTCTGCACCAACTCGCGCAGTTGCTGAGCGATGACACGGTGCTCCTCGGCAACGCGCTTCAGATCATGGGCATCTGGTGCCAGCAGTTGATTCCCGCCTTGGTGGCACAGGAACCCGAGCTGGTGCTGCGCGTGGAGTTGCACCGGCTTGCGCGTGCTCTTCACGAGATCACTTCGTGTGGCTACTTCCCGCACGTGCGGCTGGCGTTGGAGTGTTTGGTGTTGCTTGTGCGCAGCGTGTATGCCCGTCCGGGGCCCTTGTTGGAGCGGCTTGCGTGGGAGACACACCCCAGTGGATGGGGCGTGCTTGCACTGGCGTTCAACGCCACGGAGCGTTTCCAGGAGCTTGTGGACCACAAAACCTTTGGAGCCGCCATGACACTTGCTGTGGGCATCACCACCAAGGTGGCCACCAACCCAGCCACGGTGCCCGAGGCGATGTTTTCGCACATCAACGCCTCGCTTGCGGTGGCTCTCCACTACTACGCGGTGGACAGTCCCAAGGTTCGTGGGGAGACCGACCAGTTGGCAACCTCCTTGGGCCGGGAGCTGTTCTGGGGGTGGGCCACGGGGTGGAGCTCGTCTCACCCGTACGTTGCCGGCGACTATGCCAAGTGGTTGCTTGACCTGGCAGAGATTGACGAGGGGTTGCGCGAGGAGTTGCGGGTTCACCAGGTGCGCGCTGCCGCCAACCCACGACTGGTGCCGGTGTTCGGGAATGCTGCGGTGGTGGCCGTGTTTGTCCACCAGTGGGTGCACGGCAAGTTTGGTGCCAAGCCTACCGTGGGGGACACGTGTCCGCTGTGGCTTGCGCTTCTGCTCGCGCTCATGCTGTACATCGGCCACTACCGGCAGCGGGGACGCACCAACAGGGAGACACACAGCGTGATGGTGCTGACAATGGAGACGCTTGCCGGGGCAGTGCCGCTCGGTGCCACCATTGACGAGGCGCAGTACCGCTTGTGTCGGCTTGATGGCGACGCGGTGCCGTTGAGTGCAGACCTTGTCAAGCCGGTGGTGCTCTACATGCTCGACGTGGTGCAGACAACACTCCGGTACGAACTCAATGGAGCCATGGATGTGGACAACACTGCGGCTTCTGTCGGGGTTATTGTGCGGGTGGTGGGGCGGTTGGCCACCAGCGAGTCGTTGCCGGCATACAACTGGGGCTCGCTCGTGCGTGCGTTGGGCGGGGTGGCACGGCTCGTGAACCGGTTGTGCCGGCCTGACCGCGAGGTTGCACCCGAGCGTCGCGTGGCGTTGGGGATGCTCCAGCTGCGGGTGGTGGCCGCGGCCAGCGCCGTGGTTGGGCTTGCATGGGGGCTGGCGGAGGGGGCCGCCGCGGTGTATGCCGCGTTGGCAGAGGTGGAGGTGTGGCGAGAGAGCGAGCGGCTCACCGGGGCCTGCGTACCGCCGGGGCTTGGTCGAGCCCTTGACGCAGGTGCGGCGGTGAGCGAGAGCGGCGCTACTGACGACAGCGAGGTGGTGGCAGCAATCACCTCCTGGATGGAGCAACAGCCCCTGGACGGACTCGAGCTCCCCGACACGCCGAGTTCCTACGACGGCAACGTGGCGGCAGCAGCGGCCAACTGTGTCGACAAGTTCGACGTGTGGTTCTAGATACGTACGATATGCGGGGCATCGTGCCAATCCCGAAACGTCCGAAAATCCACACAGCCCAAACTTCCCCTTGACAACACCGTCTTAATGCTCACGTACGAAAAGCTCGTGAAGGGCGCCACCAAGGTGAAGGTGGCGGCTCCCAAGTCCAAGTACGTGGAGCCGATTATTCTCACCACCTCGAATGACCGCGGTTCCGACTTCCGCGAGGTGGTGGGGGCGCTTAAGGAGCGGCTTGGCGACCTGGCGTGGCTGGTGGTGTACAAGCTGTTGATTTTGGTGCACATGATGATCAGGGACGGAGATGGTACGAGTGCATTGGCGTACTACTCCCACCACCCGAAGCAGTTGCGGCCGCTGCTGTTGCTGGGGGGGCCGGAGGTGCAGCACGTGGTGCGTTATGCCAAGTACCTCGAGGTGCGGGCGCAGCAGTTTGGCCTGGTGCATGCGGACTATGTGCGGGAGCTGCGGGGCGGGCGGCAATTCCAGCTGGAAGCCGACGGCGGGCGGCTCCGCGGGTTGACGGTGGAGAAGGGCTTGTTGCGGGAGGTGGAGAGTGTGCAGACGCAGATCAGCGCGCTTGTCAAGTGTTCCTTCAGTGAGGGCGAGGTGAATAACGACGTGGTGCTCACGGCGTTCCGGATGCTTGTGAATGACTTGCTTGCGTTGTACCAGGCGTTGAACGAGGGCGTGATTAACCTCCTTGAGCACTTCTTTGAGATGAGCTATCCGGATGCCCAGCGGCTGCTTGTTGTTTACAAGCGGTTTGTTGACTTGACGGAACGAGTGGTGGCGTATTTGCGGGTGGCCAAGCACTTGGAGTACTCGACGAAGTTGCACGTGCCCACCATCCGCCACGCGCCCACGGCGCTTGCGGGTGCCTTGGAGGAGTATCTCACCGACGACCACTTTGAGTTGAACCGCAAGACGTACTTGCGCGAGCAGTCGGCCGGGAAAGTGGAGACGATTCCGGAGGAGCCGACACAGGCGGCATCTGCGGTTTCCAACCCGTGGGCCTCTTTGCAGCAGCAAGTGCCCCAGGCACAGCAGCAGCAGGTGCAGCAGTCTGTGCAGTCTGTGCCGCAGTCTGTGCCGCAGCCTGTGCAGCCGCAGCCCACGGTGGTACCGCAGCCAGTGCAGCCGGTGCAGCAAGAGTTCTCCCGCCAGCCTACGGTGATCCAGCCGCTCGCGAACCAGCACACACTTGTGCCTGCTGCCCCCGTCACCCAGACGCAGCTTGTGCCGGTGCAGCACACGTCGATTGTGGCAATCCCTAACCAGCCGTCTCACCACACGGGGAATCCGTTTGGTCAGCAGCCGGCGCCCCAGGCAGTGCCCCAGGCCGTGTCGCCGCAGCCGATTGTCCCCCAGTCCACCAACCCGTTTGGCATGCCCTCTGCTCTGACCACTCCTCTGTTCACTCCCCAGACGGCCGCCACCCTGCAGTTTTCCGCGGTTTCTACGCCCCAGTACAACCAGCCCACACCGGGACTCACGACGCTTCCCACAGGCGTGGGGTTTGGCGGCTATGGAGCTCAGCCCGACGCTGGTGTGATGTTCACGGGCATGGGCCAGCCGGTGGCGGCACAGCCCATGACGTTTCAGGGCGCGCCGCAGGCGTTCCTGCAGCTGGTGCTGCCACAGCCGTCCGCCGCTGCTTCGATCCAGCCCGCGCCCACGGGTCTGCGGAACCCCTTTGCGCCTGAAAAGGTGGAGCCGCTGGCTACGCTTGTGCTGACACAGCAGGCCCAGCTGAATCCGTTCAGTGCCAACCGTGCGCTGAATCCGTTTGGTGCGGGCAATGAGGAGCACAATCCGTTCCGGCACTCGACAGCAGGCGGGTTGGAGAATCTTCCGACCACGGCTGTGTTCCCAGAAACACAGGCGCAGCAGCGGCATGACTTGGCGCGCGCGCAGGCGCAGCAAGAGTTGTACGGGGCACAGGCACAGCCGTTTGGACAGCCGTTGGGGCAGACTCAGACGTTCACGGGGCAGACCCAGCCGTTTGCGCAGACCCAAGCGTTCACGGGACAGACCCAGCCGTTTGCGCAGACTCAGACGTTTACCGGGCAGGTGCCTGTGGCTACCGGATCTGTCCAGCAGTTTGCGCAGACCCAAACGTATACGGGACAAGCCCAGCCGTTTGGGCAGGCGGCTCCTGCGCAGTTCACCGGCCAACCGCAACAGCAGTTTGCCGTACAGCAGACCGCCTCCCCTTTTGTGTTCCAGCAGCAGCCCGGACCCGCCCAGCAGTCGGTGCAGCGCACCGGTCTGTTGTACTCGGGTCCGCTGTTGATCTAGCCCTTTGTCTGTTACTCCAGTAATGTGCATATATACAGCTACTTGCGGAGACCGCCCCTCTTCTCCAAAAGCTCCTTGGCCTCGTTGATTTTGGTGGCAAGGAAGGGCGAGCCGCCCTTGTCGGGGTGGTTGGCAAGCATGATGCGGCGGTGCGTCTCCTTCAACTTGGTCTTGGTGAGGGTCAGCTCTCTGAGGCCCAAGATCTGGAGCGCCTCCTTGGCCTGCATCTTGGACCCGAAGGGACCCTTGACAAACAGCTTGCCGTTCAAACCAGGCTGGGGCTTCTTGAGGGCACCGGCAATAAAGTAGGCTGCCGTGAGCCCACCAAGGGTGGACCACCAAGGGTGCTCGCTGACAAGGTCGTACGCCTTGTTGAAGTACTCCTCCAGCGTGCTGACCGGCCGCAGGGGTTGTGTGTCGGGAACCGGCAACGTGGGCACCTCGAGCAGCGACATGGCTTGATTGGCGTGCCGCCTGTGGCAATGGATGGAATATTTCGGCGCCCAAAGCAGACGGCCGGGTAACCCGAGCTCATCTCGTGAAAAAAAAAAAAAGATCCTGGCTAGCACCACAGCCATGCGGATTTACTCGTGCCACTTCTGCCTGCTGCCGGTGTACCCGGGCCACGGGATCATGTTCGTGCGGAACGACGCGAAGGAGTTCCGGTTCTGCCGGAGCAAGTGTCACAAGGCGTTCAAGCAGCGCCGGAACCCGCGGAAGCTCAGATGGACGAAGGCGTTCCGCAAGGCGGCGGGCAAGGAGCTTGCCGTGGATCTGACGTTGACGTTTGCGGCGCGCCGCAACGTGCCGGTGCGCTACAACCGGGAGTTGGTGGCCACCACGTTGGAGGCGATGGCACGGGTGGAGGAGATCAGACGCAAGCGCGAGCGGGCATTCTACAAGAACAGAATGAGAGGCAACGCGCTGCGCCAGTTGGAGCAGGACCGCAAGTTGGTGGAGGCCAACCCGGTCTTGTTGCGCATGAGAGAGGTGGAGTTGAAGCGTCGCGCGGAGAAGGAGGCGGCAGCCGAGGCGGAGCTGGAGCTGGAGGACGAGGAGATGGACGAGGAGATGGAGGAGGAGCCGGTGAAGATTGCCGTGAAGGCCAAGCGCGGGAAGGCCAGGGCGTAGTGTGTCTCATTGCATTGTATAGTAACGTGGATGTCACCAGTACGGTTTTTGGGTCCAGGTGTGTTCGAGCGACGCGTCGGGCGGCGCAGATGTGGCGTCGCTGCTGGGCTCGGTGGCGGATTTGGGCAACAGCCGCGCGGCAGTCATCATGATGGCAATGGTGCGGAAGTGCACCAGGCTGCTTGGCTGCTGCACCTGCACCACCTTGCGCGTGTCCGCGTCGCCGCTGCTCAAGCGCCGCTTCATAATGCAGCGGAGGAAGGATGTTGCGCCGGAGATTCGTTCTGTGCATGACATCCGCGCACATGGAGGCTGTGGCGGCCTGGGCGGCTTTACGCTAAGCGGTCGCCACCGAAAGCGACTCGCGACCGCTAATCGTAGAGTGGCGCGGCAGCACCGCGGCCCTACTCGTATACGGGAGGCGGCGGCTGGACGTGCGGTTGCCATGGCCGTGCCGCTCGGCTCCGCTATCAGCCGTCCCCACGTTGTGGATCGACGTGCAGGTCACTTCTTGGCATCCATGCATCACGCATCCCTATATAAAGCCCCTTGCGGGGAGTGTCCGCATTCCGGTGCTGCCCTTTCATGAGTGTGACGCTACGCCGGGTGCTGTTCAACAACCTATTGCCGCTGGCTCAGGACCGGCATGCTCCGCCGCGGGCCAACGGCCCTACCCAGGAGTACCACACGCGCCATGTCGACCCCATGGAGGCGTTCGGGTTTGGTGACAAGCCCAAGATGGACACAACGCCCCGGCGCTACAAGCTCCCGCCAGCGCCCGCCAAGGGCATTCTCAAGGCCTGTCTTGTGGCGGACGTTGGTGTGGAGACAGTGATTGACGGCGAGCTGGATCTGGAGGAAGAGGAGGTGGCGGAGCGGGTGCCGCCCCCTGCGCGCCGCAAGCTGCTTGCCGAGATGACCGACGACGAAATCCGTGCGTTGGATGCCAAGTTCGAGCCCACACGCAAGGTGGACCTCTCGCAGTTGAAGTTTGACTCGCAGGACAGCCTGTACTTTGTGCTCAGCGCGGCAACAGCCGGGGCCACGGCCAAGTCTCTGGAGCAGGTGCGCGAGGACATGTGCAACAAGCTCGAGGGCGGCCGGTTTGCCAACCACGAGTACCCCACGCGTCCCAGCGTCAAGTACCAGGCAATCACACTTGTCAGCACCTTGGGACCGCAGAAACCAACCCGCACGGTGTTGGTGTACAGTGACAAGGGTCGGCGGCACATGCAGCGGGCCTGTGCCTTCTACTTTGAAGAGTTGGCGCAGCCGCGGGACCATGTGGTGGTGGTGGAGCTGGCCAAGCGGGTTTTGGAGCGGTGCCGCCGTCCGCTGGAGCTGGGCCGGCGGAGCAGCACGGGGAACGGCACAGAACGGCGTGGATCGGTGGGCGGCGCACTGCAGCAGACAGAGCGGCGTGGCCTGACGGACGCATCGCCGGTGCGCCACACAATGCTGCAGATCCACGCGCTCCAGTCGCGGGCCACGGAGCTTCTTGCGGAGTGTGTGCTGCAGCTGGTGTTGGACGCCCCTGCAGCCATCACGGTGGAGGTGGCGGATCTCGAGCCCGCCGAGGTGGTGAAGTGTGCACTGGAGGTGTACGAGCCCGTTCTCATTGTGGTGGGCGACAAGCTGGTGAACTTCAACCTGCGGGTGGTGCTGACGGGGTTGGGCAGCCGCGGGAAGGGCTGCTCCAAGCTTGCACCCTATGTTGTGAAGCACTCCAGCGATGTGGGTGTGTGCGTGGTTGGCAAGCAATTTGGCAGCAGGCCTGCTACAAGCGATCTGCCTGGAGCCTACGATGCTGCGTGGTTTGCCGCATCGCTTGCGCTGGTGCTGGACAAGTCGCGCGAGGTGCTGCAGGCATATCTCAAGCACGTGAGCAGGAAGGCGACAGAGCCCACGTCGGACAGCAGCGACCTGGAGGGCGAGCCAGAGCCGTATGCCGGGGAAGATCTTGTGAAGTTTGTGCTGGAGTCGGGAGCAAAGCTGGTGCAAAAGGTGCGCTCGCTTCTTGACGACGTGCCCAGCGAAAAGTCTGGCACGTCGCTGTTGATCAAGACACACCTGGTGGTTCTGCAGACGCTGGACGGTGCGAGTCCCACGGTGCAGATCCTGTTGCCCAGCGGCGGGCCTGCACGGGTGCCGCGCGGCACCGGGATGCCGCAGCGGCGGAGTTCGAATGCGCTGGCATACAGCGCGCTGCTGGCACAGGCGCGGCGCAAGCTGTCTACGGGGGAGGAGAAGGAGAGCGGGGGGTTGTGGAAGAAGTTTGGCTTTGGTAAAAAGAAGTGAGCGGGGCTGTGGAGGCCCGGGTGGGTGTGTCGGTGGCTCGAGCCGGCCCATTGAGCCGGCCCATTGAGCCGATCCATTGAGCCGGTCCATTGAGCCGAGTTTTCCCGGAGTTTTCCCGGAAGCATCCCGGCGTGATTTTCCCACATGCATTATCCGCACATGCCGGGGCGTGCGCGCACCCACCTCGGAGCTGCCCGCGTTACCCCGCGGCTGTCCCCGCCCCTGAATACGCCACTTTAACGACTGCTTGTTCCTCCCATGCTGTCTCCCGCCATTATTGGTTTTGCCGTGGGCGCTGTGATCCCCCTTGCGGTGCTGCGCTACTACTTTTACCCGCAGGCGGTGCGCGCCAACTTCAACGCCATCGAGCTGATGAAGCACGACTTGGAGTACGCCACCTGGCACCTCCGGTTGGTGCAGCGGCACGCCGGCGTGGCCGACAAGGACTTGTACTACCCCAACGGCCGGTTCCGCGGCCTCGCGCACCCCGAGTAGCCCCGTGCCCTCCATAGCTGATACACTGCCACACCCTCCTCCTGCTTCCCCGCACCAGCTCAT
The DNA here is from genome assembly GCA_030572215.1 of Limtongozyma cylindracea. NCBI lineage: Eukaryota > Fungi > Ascomycota > Pichiomycetes > Serinales > Debaryomycetaceae > Limtongozyma > Limtongozyma cylindracea. The sequence continues at coordinate 73,394 of JAJLZO010000156.1, forward strand.
CACCGCTTCCCCGCAATCAGGCGCAATCACCAAATAGCGCATCACGTGATGAGATCCTCCAAACCGACCTCTGTGCGAATAATGCAGAAATGGGGAGACGTGACTACCACCTCCTGAGCGAGCCTCCTCCTGTTTCACCTCTGCTCCCCAATGCTTTCCCGATTGGCTCGGCTGTGTGTGCGCACACGGGCGGTGGGTATCCGCACCGCCTCCTCCTTCCTCTCCCAGCCGCTCAAGACGGCGGACCCGGCAATGGCCGACATCCTCAACCAGGAACGGGCCCGCCAGAGCAACACCGTCACGCTCATCCTGCTGGAGAACTTTACGCTGGCGGCCGTGCTCACGCTTCTCGGCCTGGTGTTCCAGAACAAGTACAGCGAGGGTGGCATTGTGGGCGAGCGCTTCTACGGCGGCACCATGATCATTGACGAGGCCGAGCGTATCTGCATGGAGCGTGCGGTGCACCTCTTCCGCCTTGACCAGAACATGTGGCTGGTGAATGTGCAACCATTGAGTGGCGCTGTGGCCCACACGCAGGTGTATTCCGCCTTGTTGCAGCCGGGCGACACTGTGTTGGGCTTGGACCTCCCCACGGACCCCGCGCTGGGCGGCTTTATCGCCAAGTTCTTCAACGCTGAGCTGTTCCTGGCTGAGAATGACACCGGGCTTGTCAACTACGACGAGCTCGCCGACGTTGTGCTCAAGTTCCGACCCAAGCTCATCTCCACCAACACCATGAACAGCACGCGGCCGCTTGACTATGCACGCTTGCGCGAGATTGCCGACCTGGTGCATGCCGTGCTTCTCTGTGACATTTCCCACGTGGCCGGCTTGGTGGCCACGGGCTACACCGCACTGCCGTTCAACTACGCGGACCTTGTCATCACCACGACGCACAAGCTGTTGCGGGGTCCACGCGGCGCCATGATCTACTTCCGCAACAACGTGCCCGAGTTCCGCGGGGTGTTTGCCAGCCACCAGGGGCTGCCGCAGAACCACACCATTGCCGCGCTTGCAGTGGCACTTGGCCAGGCCAACCTGCCGGAGTTTGCTGCGTACCAGCGTGCCGTGCTCTCCAACGCCGAGGCGTTTGCGGTCGCGCTTGCCAACCGCAACTTTGTGCTTGTGGGTGGCGGCACCGAGACGCACTTGGTGGTGGTGGATCTCCACCTGACGGAGCAGCTCCGGCTGCTGCACGCGCGCACCCTCATTGACGGCGCCCGCATGGAGTACCTCCTTGACCGGATGAACATCCTCACCAACAAGACGGCGCTTCCGCTGGACCCGGAGGGAATGCCTGCGCGCGGCCTCAAGTTGGGCGTGCCGGCCATGACCACGCGCAGCTTCAGTGCCAGTGAGTTTGAGCACCTTGCCGACCTCATGGTGAAGGCATTGGCTGCAGCCGAGCGCATTGAGAACGCCTTGGAGGACCGGATTGACCACCCGAACCAGGAGGGCGGCCGCACGATGCGGGGCGGGCCCACTGACGACTCGGCGCGGTTGGAGGTGTTCAAGCGGTTGGTGGACGTGGACGGGGAGTTGGACAAGTTGGCAGAGGAGGTGACGTTGTGGGTGAGCAAGTTCCCGACCCCCGAGTAAGCCGTAGTGCCGTGGGTCCGCGAGGCCCCGGCGTCCTGCCAGAAATACACAGGGTCCAGGTTTCCTCGCTGCAGGCCTATATATAGCCGCGTGTGCGCGTCGGTGGCGTGTACACAACCGAGGGTTGCTTTTTTTCGCCGTGAAACTGTGACAACCACTCGCTGCTCCTCACGCCCCCTGGAGTTCGTGTCCCGTCCGCCGCACTCACTTTAATTCTCCCCACTCGCTGCATAATGGGCGACGACATCCCCACCACGAACCGGGTTCCGGCGCGCCCGGTGCACATTGCCCACCGCCGGCTGCCGCTGGAGCTCACCACGCTCATGATGGAACAGCTCAACCTCCAGCGCCAGTTGGACGCCGTGCAGCAGCAGCAGCAGCAAATTCTTGCTCAGCAGCAGCAGATGCAGCAGCACCTTCCGGTGCAGCCGCTGCCGCGTGGCCACCAGCGCACCGGGCTGGGCTCGCACCGCCGCCTGCCGCTGTTCCAACTGCCGCTGGGTCCCACGCCTGCCTTGGGCCACAACCGCCGCCACCTGTTGGGCATCAACGAGGCCAAGAAGGCGGCTGCCATTGCGCAGCAGCAGCGGCTGCCGCTGCGCCAGTCGTCAACCCCTATTGAGGACCGCGGCCAGCTGCCGCCGCTGTTCCGGTTTCCCAACGAGGAGGGCGCCCTGCAGCTGCCCCGCGGCTTTCTGTTCCCGCTGGTGCAGGTGAACCCGCCCGACGCTCCTCCCGCCGCTGCACCGCCGGGATTGCTGCAGCACCAGCACCGCCGGCTGAATCTGCGCAACTACGACCCCAACACCAGCGTGAACATCAACACCAACTGGCGCGCCCACCAGCGCGGCAGCCTGCAGCTGCAGACTCTGCAGACGCTCGAGCCGCCGGCGTTTGTTCCTGGCCACCGGCTGCGGGGGCTGTACGGCGGTCTGCTGGTGCTGCTGATGCAGACGTTTGTCGGCGGCCAGGGCGGCAACCAGGGTGGACAGCAGCGCAAGCTGTTGTTTGCGCCGTATCTCCCGCAACTGCAGCTTCCGGAGTTGATTGCCGATGGCCGCTTGGTGGTGGGCACCTTGCGGGTGAACAAGAAAAACCGCCTGGACGCTTACGTGCTGACAGACGGGTTGTTGGACGCAGACGTGTTTATTTGTGGCCTGAAGGACCGCAACCGTGCGCTTGAGGGAGACCTTGTGGCAGTGGAACTCCTTGTGGTGGACGAGGTGTGGGGGCTGAAGCGCGAAAAGGAGGAGAAGAAGCGGCGCAAGGACCAGGCGGCCATGCAGGCCCAGGGCGTGGAGCCCGGCGACGACATCCGCAACGATGCAACGGGGATCATGCGGCTGTTGCTGGGCCTGGCGCCGAGCGACGAGCCGCGGCTGCCAGGCGTGAAGCGCCGCGGCTCGCTCAAGCAGCGCCCCACGCAGAAGAAGAACGACGATGTGGAGGTGGAGGGCCAACTGCTTCTTCTTGTGGAGGAGGAGGAAATCAACGATGAGTTCAAGCCGTTGTATGCGGGCCATGTGGTGGCAGTGGTGGACCGCATTCCTGGGCAGTTGTTTGCCGGCACCTTGGGACTTCTCCGGCCGCTGCAGGCGCAGAAAGAACCGGCCAAGAACGGCGACAAGACGCACCGCCCGAAGATTGTGTGGTTCAAGCCCACTGACAAGAAGGTGCCGCTCATTGCCATCCCCACGGAACAGGCACCGCGCGACTTTGTGGAGAACCACGAGCTGTACGCAAACCGGTTGTTTGTGGCTCTGATCAAGCGCTGGCCCATCACATCTCTCCACCCCTTCGGCACGCTTGTGCTGGAGCTCGGGGAGATGGACGGCCCCGAGACGGACATTGACGCGATTCTCCGGGACAACAACTTTCTCTGCGACGAGTACCCCGACCTGCTGTCCAAGCGGCGTACGTTGGACTTTGCGCTGGAGCTCCCGCTCCCACTGTACACAGACCGCCGCGAGTTCACCGACGAGTTTGTGCTTTCGTTTGCCCCCACAGGGCTGGTGGCGGACCACGCGTTGCATGTGAAGCGGTTGCTGCAGACGCTGATTGAGCTCGGGTTCCACGTGGCAGACGTGACGCACTTTGTCACTGCCGGTCTGGTGCTCGACAAGAAGGCCAAGAAGCGGTCGCTGCTGGTGTTCCTTGCGCAGCGCACCACGCCCATGTTGCCGGACTCTGTGAACGCGGCGGTCCTGCTCGCGGAAAACAAGCGGGGCATGGCGCTCCTGGTGGTGTTTGAGATCGACACTGCCACGTTCGAGGTGTCCTCTTGCTGGATGGGCGAGCTGGTGGTGGTGCCGTGGCTGCAGGTGACATACGACCAGGTGGATGCGGTTTTGCGCGGGGAGTCGGTGGGGCTGGACCAGACGCGCGACTACATCCGGATGCTCGCGCTTATTGCACGCGAGTTCCGGCGGCAGCGGCTCAACAACAAGCAGCTCGAGACACTGCCGGCGCTTGCGCTTCTTAACCAGCTCGACGATGAAAAGGTGCGGTTGGACTTGGATGTGTTTGCCGAGCACCCGGCGCTGCTGGTGGTGGACGAGATTGCGCACAAGGTGAACCACGCGGTGGCACAGCGGGTGCACGCGCAGTTGGGCGATCGCGCTTTGTTGCGCCGGCACCCGCTTCCGACGTTGCTGAAGATCGAGCTGTTTGCCAAGCGCGTGCTGCTGCTTGGCGTGCCCGTGGACACATCCACGCTGACGCTGTTGCAGAACCTGATTCTTGCCATTGCAGACCCGGTTCAGCGCTCGGCGGTGCAGCTGTTCCTCTACAAGGCGATGCTGCGCGGCCGCTACATTGTGGCGGGGCGGCTGGACGCGGAGCAGTTCCAGCACTACTACCTCAACCTCCCGCTCTACACGCACTTCACGGCACCTACACGGCGCTATGCTGACCTCATTGTGCACCGCCAGCTCAAGGCCGTGCTCACGGGCGCGCCGTATGCCGAAGACGTGGACGCGTTGAAGATGACGGCCGACTACTGCAACTTCAAGAAGGACTGTGCCTTCAGCGCACAGGAGCAGCTGGTGCACCTTCTTCTTCTGCAGACCATCAACAACATGGCCACGGCCACAGGCCAGTTGTTGTGCATGGGCACGGTGCTCCAGGTGTACGAGCTGGCGTTCGACGTGTTCATTCCCGAGTTCGGGATTGAGAAGCGGGTGCACGGTGACCAGCTCCCGCTTGTCAAGGCGGAGTTTGACAAGCTGAACCGTGTCTTGGAGCTTTACTGGGAGCGGGGCGTGGACCTGGCGACGTGGGTTCCGGCTGACGAGCGCCAGCCATTGCTGTACCGCAACTCCATCAAGAACAAGTTCCGCACGCTGCTGCTCCGTGCCGCCAAGCACCAGACGGAGCTGGGGGCCAAGGTGCTGGTGCTGGCCGAGTGGGGCGAGAAGCTTGCGCTGTTGGGGCTTGCACTGCCGCAGCTCCGCTTGCCTCCTGGCGCTGACACGGACCACAGCTTGGCGCCGTACACGCGGGGCCTCCGCACGCGCACCGACGACCTGGGATATGTCCAGGAAATCCGCGAGTTGGAACAGGTGCCGGTCTTGTTGCGGGCGGAGATCGGCATGGCACTCCCGTGTCTCACGGTGCGTGCGTTGAATCCGTTTGCGGAGGCGTAGAAGCGAAAGACGATATTGTTGCACATTTCCATCACACTTCATGTCCGATCAGCTTGCGCGTTTCCTGTCGCTCCTCGAGCTGGCGCGGGACCAGGCACTCGAGGCAGCCTCCACCGCTGCGGCACGCTTCTCTGACACGCCCCAGACCCCGGCTGCGATTGCCAAGCTCCTTGACCTGCGGCTGGAGACCGAGCGGGAGGCTGGCATCCGCGCGGCTGCTGCCATGATGGCCGCCGGAGGCCCGGCCGAGCAGTTCTTTGCTGGCGTCGTCAAGAACGCGCCCCTGGCACGCCCGGCCACCCGCCGTCTTGTGTATGCCTTTCTCGTGCGCTATGCCGACCTGCACCCGGACATTGCCCTTCTTCTGATCAACAGCGTGCAGAAGGCGCTTGGGGATGCTGACGCCACCATGCGTGCCTTGGCCATCCGCACCCTTGCCGCCATCCGCATCACTGCCATTGCGCCCATTGTCTTGTTGGGCATTGCGCGGTGCGTGGGCGACAGCGCGCCTGCGGTGCGGCGAGCAGCGGCGGCAGCAGTGGCGCTGGTGTGGCCGCGCCAGGGCAGTGTTCCGGACGGGTTGGAAACACTGTTGCAGCAGTTGCTTGACGACCGGGAGCCCATGGTATCGGGAGAGGCGGCAGCGACGTGGCTTGCCCTGTGTCCCGATCGCTACGACATGTTGCACGGCTGTTTCCGGAGGTTGGCGCGGGGCGCGCCGCAGATGCCCGAGTGGCTGCAGGTGGCCACGCTCGAGGCATTGACCAACTACGCGCGTGCCTGCATTGGCACTGCCAGTGATGCTGACACGCGGCTTGTGATCGAAGCCGCGTCGGGGGCTAGTGTGTCGCTTCTGGCTCCGGTGGTGGTGGCGGCCTTCCGTGCCTTGCACACGCTTGACCCTGGTGCTCGCAACGCTCTTCTTCCGGCACTTCTCCGGTTGGTGCCCAACACCACTGCCTTGGAGTGTCTTGTGACCGTCAGTGCCACTACGCCTGCTGCTCTCGCTCCCTTCACGTCCCGTTTCTACCTCTTCCCCCATGACCCAGACGCGGTGGCCCTCCGCAAGCTCACCATTCTTGCGCGAATCGCCGACGAGACCCACGCGCGTGGCACCATGAATGAGCTCCGGTTGTATGCAGCCACGGGCTCGGCGGCCGTGGCTACTGCAGCCGTGGAAGCCATGGTGCATGTGGCCATTCGTACGCCTCCGCGGCTTCCGCTGGCTCTCAGATGGATGATGCGCGAGGTGGGTCTGCTGTCACCCGCCACGGTGGGGGCCTGTCTTGCTGGTGTGCGTGCGCTTGTGCCTCACGCCCCTGGTCGGCGCGTCAAGACGCTTGTGCAGTTGGCGGCAGTGTTGCCAGACACGCAGGTGGGTGACGAGGCGCGCGCCGGTGTGGTGTGGCTTGTGGGCGAACATGTGGAACAGGCTCCGCAGCTTGCAGCCGAGGTGTTGCGCCAACTGCTTGCTTTGATCCACTCCTGGGGTCCACGGGCACGCTACCAGGTGTTGTTGCTTGCAGCCAAAGTGCGTGTGCTGCTGGACGAACCTGCTGTCGGGCCCATGTGGGAATACGCCTTGCGCTTGGCCAAGTATGACCTGCTGTACGATACTCGGGACCGTGCGCGCATGTTGGCGGTGTTGGCGGAGCCGCAACATGACCAGTTGGCAAGTTTGTTTCTTGCAGCGCCTAAGCCCACGCCCGTAGTGGGCGAGCGGGAGTCTGCTGGCAGTGCTGCCTTGGAGCTGTATCTCAAGGGTGTGCCTGCGTGGACAGAGCTGCCAAGCGGCGATCGCACCGAAAAGGTGGAGGTGGAGGTGGTGAAACAGATGGCGGGGGGGAGAGAGCTGCCCAGTGGGCGCGAGCTTCCGAGTGTTTTGGGGGTGAAGCCTAAGCGGGCGCCTCAGACCTTGGATGAGTTCTTTGCGGATGATGATGAAGAGGTACGGATGATGCAGCGATTGGAGTTGGGAGCATTAACTGAGAGTGAGAGTGAGAGTGGGAGTGAGAGCGGGAGTGAAAGTGAAAGTGAAAGTGGAAGCGAGACCGGGGGTGGAAGTGAGGACGAGGGGAGCGAGAGCGAGGAGAGCGAGGGTGAGCCGACCGAGGAACAGAGCGATGACAAGAGTGAGTGAAGCGACCAGAGCCAGCCCTCTCATTGATCACACCCACAAGTCATCCTCCTCCACCGTGACAGGGTAATGCGGCACCATGGCAGGTGCACTTCCCACATACACCTCGTTGTACACCCGCCAGTATGCCTGGCGAACCTGCCGCGCCGGGTGGAACAAACCTGCTAGCAAGTAGCCAACCATGACGCCCGCACCCACAGCACGCGCCAACCCCGCCAAAGCCTCATCCACGGCACGCACCACCTGGGGCAGGGTTGCCAACACGTTTGGCCACACTAGATTGAGAAGATGCACAAACGCCTCCTCCTTGCCTCGCCCCGCACACGCCACCGCCAAATGTGCCGTAGCCCCCGCTGCCTGCTGTCGGTGCACGCTGTCGCGGTCCGTCAAGGCATCCTCGAGCAACAGCACAGAGGCGTACACGTAGTGTTCGCTCACAGGCCCGATGTGCTCAAACATAAACGCCATGGCCTTGAGCACGCCGTGCTGCACATTGGCATCCGGTGTGCGGTATTCGTTCATAAGCACCGGAAGAACCGTGTGGGCCCCACAGCGCTCTGCCACAATGGCAATCGCCACGGCAGCACACACCCGGAGCTGCCGCTCCTGGACCCGCAAAGTGTTGAGAAGTGGACCCAACACATCCGCAGGACCAATGGCGGCCGCCACATGGCCAAACGTGGCGTTGGCGGCGCGCCGCACGCCCTTGCGCGTGGCCCGGAGCATCTCCACCAACTGACCCACCACCCGCATCCATTCCCGCGCGTGCACCTCTGCAGGCGCGCGTGCCGCCAAGACACCAACAAGAGCCACCGCCAGCTCCTGCACCTTTTCATGGCGGTTGCGGAGGATGGGGGTGAGCGCGGGCACCAAAGTGTCTGCTCCTGGCGAAAGCGCCGACACGCCCACAGTCTTGATAATGGCCGTAAGGGCGCCAAGTACTGCTGCAAGCGTGTCCGGGAAGGGCTCGCCTAGCGCTTCGTACAAGGCCGTGCTCACCGCCGTCACCGTTGCAAGATCGGCACCTCCAACCACCTTGCCTGCAAGCTCCGCAGCCTGGCCACGCACCACAGCGTCGGCATGACCCATGCGATACAACACGGTTGAAAGTACGGGAGGGAGAAGCGATGCTGCTCTCGAACCAAGGCCGGCAATGAGTGCTGCTAACGCCTTCAGAAACACTGGATCGGGCACCGATTGTTCTTGGAACCCTTGCAAGGCAGCGTCCACAAGAAGCTCCGCAAGAGCAGCATCCACGCCTCCAAGACCCGCCTCCACACAGGCCTCGATTCCATCGGCAGCCATCCGGCGCAATGGCTCCAGCATATCCTTGGCTGCGGGAACCAATCGCGCAAGAACCTTTTCTGCTCCCACGCGCGCGGCAAGCACTCTGGTAGTGGCCACCACCTGGCGAGCCAACCGCCGGTCCAACGCCACGCGTCGAGTCCAGAAATTCGCCACCAATTCCGGGAGAAGCAACACAAACACGTCCTTGGGCACTCCCTCGGTGCCACACACCCGTTCCACCACCACCAATACGCTCCGCTGCATCTCGTCATCAGGCAGGGTGAACTCTCGCCGTACCACAGCCATGGCATCCTTTGCATAGTGCAGCGCATACTCCGGGTCCATCAGCCGGATAAGACTAGCCATGGTTCGAAGGAAAACTGCTAGTTGGCGGCCGCGGTGGCGCCGCACTCCGTTCCACACAGGTTCAAGCACGGGAGCAAACCGTTCGATGCCGTATGGGTGAGCGGCGTCGGCACACGCACCAACGGCAGACGCAGCCGCCACTCGCACGGCACCCTGTTGGTCCGTTACCAAGGGAGTTAGAGCGCCCACAAGCAGCGCGAGAAACGGAAGAAGTCCATGGCCACAGGCAACGGCCATGTGTTGGATGGTACGAGCACCCGTGTGGCGAGCAGTCCACCGCTGCAGAAGACAAACGGCTCGGAGAAACGGCACAAGCCGCACAATTCCCACCGTACTGGCCACCACAGCAAGCGCCCGTGCACACGCACCCCGCACGTGCTCGTCGTTGTGGTCCACGTCCGGGCGGAGGGCTGTGAGCACCGCCGAAAGCCCTGCTGCGCGGACTGCAGCACCAAGAAGCTCGGCGCCGTCAGCACGCGCGAACCGGTCGTTCTCAGCAAGGAGCGGCGTGGCAACAACGATAAGACGGGATATGTAAGGCTCAACATCGGGCCCGAGCCGCACAAGCACCCGAATAAGAACCTTGAGGAGAACATGGCGCTCTTGCTCCAGTATCAGAGGCTCCACCACAAGCAAGAGAAGCTGCTGAATCACTGCTTTGGCTCCGAGCACAGGCGCCTCCACCACCAAGGCGCGCACGGCGTTCTTGCGAGTCGCGGTTGTGCCGTTCTTGATCCGGAGGAGGAGCTTGAGAGCTGTTGTCTCAGGTGCATCATCAGCACCACTTTCGGCTGCCTCATCAAGCAAAATGGCAAAGTGGCGAGCGTCCAGGTCGTTGAAGTGGGTGAGGTCACCCAATGTTTGCGGCGGGGCTGCGGCCACCTCCACACTTGTGCCGCCCACCGGAATCGAGTATCCCGACAGCAGAACATCCACCACACTTGCCGGGCGTGGCACGCGCACGTAGCCAGAAGGCACGAGCCGGTCCAACACCTTGGCCGTGAACACCACCTCAATGCGCGCGGCGCGGGTCTCCGCTTCCATCCGTGCAATCGCCCGCTCACGCTCAAAGTGAGGACCGATGTTTACAACACGTTGTCTCTTCACCTCGGCGGGCCCTCCCGGCTCCTGTGGCTCCTCCACCTCGCCCACGTACCGTTCTCCGGTGTAGGCCACCTTGTGCATGTCAAAAAGAATCCGCCACACTCATCGCGTACCTCAAGATGCGTTTTGCCCCAGCCGCGCTCGCCGCGGGTCTTGCTGCCACCGTGCTGGGTCTCACGCACCCCTACAACGAGACGCTTACGTTGCAGCCGCTTCGGCGCCACCATCTTCTTTCCACGTTTGCGTTTGACACCGTGCTGGAGCCTGTCTCCCTTGCCGGCGAACTCACTCTGTACACCGTGTTCCCGCCCGTGCTCGGCCCGCTCCTTGACCACGTGGCGGAGTTGCGGCTCCGGTTTGCCCGTGGATGGTGGGATGCAGCCGAGTGGGGGCTGCTTCCTGACCAGGGCGCGTTTGCAGGCGGCACCGGGGTGGAGCTCTGGGCGGTGATCCACGCCGACCTGGCGCTGGAGGCTCGTGCGCGCTGGACAGCAGTGGCCAACGGTCTTCTGGGTTTGTTTTGTGCTCTGTTGAACAACGTTGGCAACGACAACTCGGCTGTGCACCCAGGGACGCCGGGAACGTGGGTGCTCCAGGCACAGCTCCCGCTGGAGCCTGTGTGCACCGAGAACCTCACGCCGTTTCTCAAGTTGGTGCCTACACGTGGTCGCGCTGGCGTGGCGCTGCTTCTCGATGGTCACACCTTGTTCGACACACCGTGGCATCTGCTCAGTGTGGACGTGGTGCGTGTTTGTGGGGACGAGTGCCGCTGGGAGTTGTCGTCGCGCGTGCAGACTGTGACCAACGTGCCGCTCGCGTTGCGCAACCGCAAGCTGCGCATTGCTCACCCCGACAGGAGTGAGGAGTTGCGGTGCCGCACCGACAAGCAGCTTGACGGCTGGACGTGTTTCCCCAGCGGGCCTGCGCTGGACGCCAGCTACTCCATCGAGCAGCTCTTTGGCCAGTACATCAAGGGCGCCGCCAGCATTGGTCGCCCTTCCACGGTGTGTGTGAATGCACCGAGCCACTGGGAAGTGACGGCAGTGCTGACAGACGGTGCCTACTCTTCGCAGATCGATGGGTGTATTGAGTTGCCGGAAGGCGCCCGCCAGTTTGACGTTAAGCTTTCCAGTGCCAATGCGTTGGAGGTGCACTTTGAGCCGGCGCCCGTCTTGGTGGACCGAGCCATCACAGGCCTGGGTGCTGGCACAGGCGGGTTCCGCACGGTGCTTACCAACCCCACAGCCGAGACTCTCACGCTTGATGTGTTCGAAACGGTGCCGTGGTTTGTCCGCGTGTTCATGCACACCCGGCGGGTGTGGGTCACAGGGGAGCAGGACGAGTCTCCGGAGCTTGCGCATGTGGTGCTGTACACTCCGGCCAAAGACCGCCAGTTGCCGGCACAGATTCACACGCGAGTCCAGGTTCCACCCGGCAGGGCCGTGGCGATTGCGGTGGCGTTTGAGAAGCTGCTTCTTCAATACGCCGAGTACCCGCCAGACCCCAACCACGGGTTTGAGATTGCACCGGCTGTGGTGACAGTGGTTGGTGGCGATCGCGATGGCTACACACTCCGCCTGACGGCACTCTTGGTGACTCTTCCCACGCCGGACTTTTCCATGCCTTACAACGTGATCATTCTCACCAGCACAGTGCTTGCACTTGCGTTCGGGGCGGTGTTTAACATGGCGGTGCGTCGGACTGTTGAGCACGACCAGGTGCCGGAAAGCGTGCCGCTCCGGAACAAGTTGGTGTTGGCTGTTGGTCAGGTACGGGCAAAGCTTGGGTTGTAGACATGCAGCTAAAAGGGGTCTTCGTACGGATCTTCCTCGTCGTAGTCGTCGTCGCGCTCAAACTCGTATACAATGGCTCCGGCATTGATGCCATGCTGGGCGGACGTGAACGGGAGCTCCACCTGGGCGCGCGCGGCCTCTTGCTCTGCCGTCTTGCTAAGCTGGAATGTTGTGAGCAGGTCCACGAGATCTGGCTCGTTGGTGGACTGGCTGGTACGGGGAACAAGCGTGAACGAGTTACCCTTGAACAAGAACGTGCTGGACTGCTCCCGCCCCGACTTGCGGCGGAGAGCCACCTCCGCCGTGTACTCGCCGGAACGCACAGAGACGCTGCCTATAAGCAGCTGGGCGTAGCGCCGGGTCTGTTCCTGGAACTCGCCCTCGTCGAGATCGGTGGTAGGAGACACGTCAATGACGGCTCCTGAAATGTGTTCCAACAAGGCTGCCGTGCTTGGGGAGCCTGGAATCGACAGCAGCGCAGGCTGGAAGTGTGTGTGTTGCACCACAAGAATGGTGGAGCCAGGTCCGCCAAGAGACGCCACCAACTCCGGAATCTCTTCTGGCAGAATGTAGTCAAGCGAGTCCACAACCGTGAGCCCCGGACTGGCGTGTAGAGTGGCAGCGCGCCGGCCGTCCACCATCTCCGTACACCAAGCAGGCTTGTTCAACGTTTCAAACAGCACCAACCGCACCGGCCGCGTGCTGCGGGCAGCAAACACCTCCACAAGCGGCAACGCCAGCTGCACAAGCAGGTCCCGCACAAGCACCAACGGCACCGTCTCCTTCCCGCCCACCAACCGCTCGAACGCGAGCACCTGTGCCTGCGGTGACAGCATGAAAAAATGTGGTCACGTGCAACGTCAGTATGTCCATTTCGGGAAAGAACGCCGCAAACCACTGGCGGCCGTGCTACGCTAAACTACATCGCGCCGGAGGGTGGGTGGCTTACTCGCGCTTCGCTTTGTCGCTGGCGCTGACCACCAGGCTGTAGAACGGCTGCTGCACCGAGGAGTCTTGTTTGGTAAACGCCTCGCCGTTGAAGTTCCGATCAAACAACGCAGACGTGTCCTGGTAGGACGTGGACGACGGCATGTAGCTCAACTCCAGGCTGCCCGACAGCGGGGTGTACAACGGCGGAGCAGGTAGACTGGAAGGTGCCGTGCTTGTGCCGGGCGGGGTTCCAAGACTTCCCAGCGAGGAACTGCCGTTGGGATACGACATCAGCAACGGATAGGCGTGTGGCGGGCCTGTGGCGGGGTATTGCAGAGGTTGGACTGCGGATCCACCTGGCCGTAACTTGGTGCCTTCCTGTTCCTGAATCTGGCGCATCATGGTGCGGTATTCCTCGGTGGTTTTCTTCTCGCCGTGTTTCTGGGCCATGATGTGAGTGTTGAGGTGGTTGAGCTTGCCATACAGCTTGTTGCAGTCGGGATAGGTGCAGTGGAACACACGGTGAATTTCGTGGAACTTGCGGCGATAGCGCTTCTGTTTGCCTCCATAGTAGCCGGCGTCGACATGGCTGGAGTAGTATCGGCCGTCGGGTGGATACTGCGGATGCTGCATCTGGTAGGGGAGGTAGCGGGAAACGCGCGGCAGTATGTCGCCCAACCGCAGGTAGGGGGGCTGCAGATATTCGCCGGGCCCGTAGGACGGAACGCTGGTGATGGGCATGTTTGGGAGGGAGTACTGCGGCTGGAACTGCCCAGGCATCCCCAAGTCGTAATGGGGTGCGCTAGAAGGGCCCAGTGATGTAGGGTGCAGCCAATACGCGTGGGGGAACAGCAGCAACTGGGGCGGTTTTGGAAGTGGCGGGTGGACTGCCAGCAGATAGGGAAAGGGCCTCTGCAGTGGCGGGATGGGTGTCTGCACCAGCATGGCGCGGATCCTGCCGTCCGGGGGCACTGGCACCGGTGGGAGAGGTGGCTGTGGTGTGTCGCCGGGCCCCATGGGGAGAACAGGTGGTTGGGTTGGGTTCTCAAGGTATAGGGAGTGGGGGGAGAGCAGCAGCTGTTTAGCCTCAGTCCCGCAGTAGATTGGCTTCGGGCTGCGTCCGCCTTCTAGAGACGCATTGTTAGGCGGGTAGAACGCATATGCGTAGGTGCTGTGCGGCTCGTTCATGGCTGCAGAGGAGGCGGGGTGTTGTTGTGCGCGCAAGCCTGTAGCGTCTTTTGGCGCGCGGGCAAGTGGTTGTGGGTCTGAGCGGGTGTGCGTGCGTGCGTCCGGGTATTTGGCAAACCCTCGAGAAAGTGCTCGTGTGGGTCCGGGTCCGACGCAGGGGGGAGCAAGACCAGTAAGGGGGGGTGGTGTGCTGTTGCAAGTGCGGCGCTAGGCGGGTCTTTGCCGGGATTCGGCAAAATGGTTGTGGGTCACGGTGCGCTGTCCGAGTGCAAGAGTATGGGGGTGCGTGCGAGGGGGGCTTGGGCTTGCGCGCGCACAATGTCGAGTAGACGTGTTGCTTGTGTCAACAGGTGCGGGGGTGGTGGGTGGTACAGAGCCTGGAAACACAAGACTGTCGTTTTGCGTTTATGGAGCGGTGCGGAGCGGATGGGCGGCGCGCGGGGTGAAGCAGGGAATGCAAGGGCGGCGTGGATCGGCCTATATACCAGCGCAAGGAACGCACGCGCAGTTGGCGATTGCCGTGAACGCTCATGAATTGCGCGCACGCACCGGCGTACCACGGGGGCGCGGCGGGCGCATAGCCTGGCAAGTTGCCGGCGTCGAAAACACGAAACCGCCCGCCGCACGGTGATGCACTGCGCTGCACCAGCCCACTTGCACTGCCATTTGGACCTGCTTGTTACCAGGGAGTGCAGGATGGTGCCTGTGTGCCTGCAACAAGGCCCTCCGTCCAGTGGCATCGGTCTGGAGTGGTTGGCCGTGGATGCGGGGTGTGCTGGTCAGCAGGCCGCAGCGTCATTCAACCAGCGCGTGCGGTAGCGGTTTGCGCGGGACCACCAAAATCCAAGCGGAGCTATCAGCAACACCGGATGGGCAAACGCATACACGAGCTATGGGTGATTGAGAACCTGTTGCAGTGTTTAGGAGGCCTAAAAGCTGTTGGAGCCTGCACCGGCGTGCTAGCGCCAGGCGTGACCACAGACTCGTGCCCCCTGGGCTCACCAGCACCATGGGAGTGCCAGCGCGTGTGATTGTGTGCACCCTGACCTGTTCCCCTGCCTCTTCCCGCAGGGTCCGTGCATCAACGCACTCGCCAGGGTCCTGAAACAGGCTTTTGGCGTTTTCTAACGCTCGTGAAATGTGCATAGCATGCACGAGCACAAATTGCAACACACCCTATTGTGCAGCGCTGCGGGTCGAGGCGCATATGCCTGCAGGTCGCTGCAGCAACCCCGCCGTTCCCGCTCAACGCCGCGGGTCGAGGTGGGCGGTTAGCGGTGCTGTGCGGCCTTGCCGCCACAAACACAACAGGCGTAGTCCCTGGCTGCCTCCTGAGCGGTGCGCAGATTGCCACTCCGCAGGGCGTAGCACACCGCGGCACCAACCACAACCCCCGTATAACGTAGTCGGTCCGGACCCATACGATTGCCCACTTACGAGTCATCTGCGGACGGGTGCATGTACCCAGATGCTAGCAGTGGGTCGGGTGTGCATGCAGTGGCGGGTCCAAAACGCTGTCCAGAACACGGGCGGAAATATCGGACACTCCCCGCTCCGTAAACACCGTCTAGCCACGGAGGCGCAGCGCGCGGAACAACGCGGAGCAGTCGGGCCCGCGGAGTTATGGCACCTGTCCAGCGGCACGGGTGTTCCGGATGAGCAGGTCCACGCGCAAGCGTCGGCGGATCGTGTCTAGCGTACATGCGGGACCGACACTACGAGGGGGGCATCGATATTAGTGTGTACGCTGCTTGGCGCCTGAACGGGGCAGGAGCCACAACCAGTAGGAGTGGGTTACAATCCAGAGACAGTGGGATGGGCAAGTGCACCGAGATTCTGTGGTTGGTATCTACAGGCGGATGTGTGCTCATGGCAGGCGTGCTGCTGGTTTGATCTATGACTACATCGGGGTGAGGGTCCCCAGGAGGCGGCTGGCACGCCACGCGCCGCCACAAAAGGCTGGCAAACACTCGCGCCTGGAGCGTACTCCCTGGCCGCTGTATGTGGCCACGCCAGTGCGCCGGGCACGGAGCGTGCCAATTCAGCATTGGCTACGGGCGCCACTCAACATCGCTCCCTTCGTCAGTGGGGGGTGATTGCGTGAGACCGTTTGCTGTGTTCCCGTGGGTCGTGTCTCCGTGGGGGGCATCCCAGTAGTTAGAGTGGGTGGAGGCCTGGGTCTGGAACGGAAACGGATTGGACCCACCGGCACGCGTGTCAGTCGGATACGCGCCAAAAAACGGCGGGTGGTCACCAGGTGCGCTGCTGTTGCCAAACAGCATGTCGCTGACAGGAGGAACCTCCCAAAACGGGCTTTCGTTCCCACCTACCGGATACACCGAGTACGGGAACGGAGCATTCGGAGCACCGGAAGCGTACTTGCCACGCGCAACACCACCGTCGGGGCTACCTTGGGATGTATAGGACTCGGTGGAGACGCTCAGGTAGCGCATCTGGTGCTCTGTGGAAGGCGGGTGTGCGAGCATGGACTCGTAGCTGTTGCCCAAAAACTCGCTGTGGGGCTGCTGGTGGCGTGAGTCAGAAAACGTGGCACTCTCCTCCTGCTGTTTGCCCAAGCGCCATCTGCGACGAATCTCGGTAAACTCAGTCGGGAGTCGTTTGGGGCCGTGGCCCATCAGTCTTGCGTGGATGTTGAGGTGGTTCAAGGTGCCGTAGGCCTTGGTGCATCCTTGCCAGCCACACCGGTACATGCGCTCAATTTCCTCCTTCCGCCGGCGCTTGCGTTTGGGCTTGGAGTGCACGTCCTGGCGGTGTTTCCGGGACTGCTGGATGTACCGGGGGTGGTCCAGTACCGCAGACTGCTGCTGCTGGAGAGGCTCCACCTCGTACTGGTAGGCCGCCGGCCAAGTCATGGCAGGCGCAGGGGGGAACGCGGTGGGAAGCGGATAGTTGTGGTTGTAGAGAGCAGCCATTGGTGGATCGTTTGTGGAATCGGGTGCGTCGGTGCGGGCGCCGGGGCTGTGCTGTGCAGGATACAAGCGGCGTTCAACAACAATGTCGGTGGTGGCCCACAGGTGCAAGGGGAGCTGGCGTTCTGGAGTCGGGTGACGGCTGGGGTGAGAAAGACACATGTTTATATAGCGCCCCGCGCAGGCACTTACGAAGCCCAAATTGAACGGTGTTCGGAGCACTTGGAGGGGTGCGGCGGACTGCAGGCGCGAAGGAGCAGCGTTGCGCACTGCATTCGTCATGCGGTCGAGCCATGCAGCGATTGCTATTCCGATGACGTCAATGCTGCCCATTAGAGTTCCCCTCTGCCAATATTCATGCTCCGGCGCCTAACGTGCATACACATGCGTGGACAAAATGCACAAAAGCTTATGCTGGGCGTGGGGCTTGCAGCCCCGGGCGACGAGTCGTGCAGACATGGGGTCGTGCAGCCCGGGGTGGGCGGCGCAGGCTCCGGGGCGCGGCGGCGTGCAAGGCCGGTGTGTGGGGGCGTGGATGTGTCAACCGCACGTGGGCTGCGGTCAAGGCTGTGCCTGCAGTCGTGCGTGGGCTTCTGTGCCAGGCGGCTTATCGCTAGATGCGCTCTGCAGACAGAGCCGCCGGAATATTACCAAGCTAAATGGCCCGAGCAAGATCCGGCTGCGCGGCCGGAACGCGGGCACAAAGCTGCGCCCCATGGCGGTGCAGGCTCGCGATGGCGATTTTATCACCTCCGCGGCTGCGGTGCCCACAGGCGAGCCAAAAAAAGATTGTGCTGCAATGCACCTGCTGCAGCGTGCGTCATGCACAAGCCTCAGAGGACTTACAACCGCTGTGCTGCCCCGGGCTGGGACCCGCCCCGGTGTATACGAGTCGTGACAGGCATCAGGTGATCGTAGGCGGGCGCGGTGGGGGCTGAGGGCCAGGCGCGCACAGTGGTCTGCTTCGCGTGCTGGTGGCGCCCGTCAATGCCAGGTGCCGTGCGGCGCGCAACGTCGATCGGTCCTGGTCACCCGTTCGCTACACGACCGACGTGGGCTCGGGGGCCTTTTGCGGGGCAGGGCAGCACGCGGGGAAACGCCGTGCTTGCCAGTGCGGTGTTTTTGCCGACTGCGTTTGGCGCAGCGACTATGTCTGCAGCTCTGCAGGAGCTGCACAGCCGCGCCGCAGCGGAAGCACGGATCAACCATGTTCCGTCATTTAGTCACGCTAGCAAACGGCTCGTTGATAACGAATGGGGCGGCAGGCAGTGCTGGACTGAGTGAACAAAGGCTCTTTAGCCCGCAACCATGTACGCGCGCGGCGGCTGCGTGCCACGTTGTCGTCTGTGTTGCACGGCGGCAAAGCCTCGGGCAGCATTCGACACACCGCGGACAATCTTGGCTGACAAATGGCGGCGGCAGCACCTGAGGGCGGCATGGCAGCGTGGTAGCGTGGTAGCGTTGTTACGGGAGAAACACTTGGCAGCGGTTCGGTGGTGGTTGCATGGCTGCCGCCAGAAACGCCTCATTGTGTTGCGGTCAATGCCATCAGCTCCCTAGCCATTGTATGCCGCCGGTTCCAGGCAGCATACACGAGACGGACGCGTATGCGTACCTTCCACACATGCTGCACGTAGCTGTCGACAAGAGCTAGGCCCACAGAGGGGAGCCACAGGCGGCCGGGGTGCTCCGCGGCCCGAGGGAGTGCTCCGCGGCTCGCGGGCGTGTACAATGAGCGTCTGCATCGCTACCAGCCCTGCGGCAGCCGCGCCTTGCGCCTGGGCGGATCGGTTATTGATGAGCATTCGCGGTAAAAACTGCTGGGGCTGCGTCCGGGGCGGGGTATTGCAGCGCGAGCGTAGCGCGGCCACTAACAGCGCTCGTGCAATCCTGACATAATGTGGACGGCCTCGCCCGGTGCTGGCGGCAAGAGGTGTCTAGGGTGCGCTAGGTCGCAGCAGAGACTGTGTGGGTGTTATCGGACAATTGCGCGTCACCCAGCGCATGCAATGACCAACGAAAGGCGTTGCAGTGGCACGATACGGGCGTGAGCGGACGCAAGAGGATGCGAGGAGACGCGAGAGGATGCGCCTGCGGCGTTGGGCGGGGATAAGCGGAATTAGACGGAGAATGAAGTCTACCCAGTCGTGCGCCAGCCGCAGTCGTGCGCCAGCCGCAGTCGTGCGCCAGCCGCCCACGTGGCTGTACGATTGGTTACCAGCGCATGCAGGAGAACCCTAACGCACCAAGCTGAGATTAATTGCAGGAGTTCCTGGCTCACCCCCATTCACCCCTCAACCTCTCTCTCTCGCTCTGCTCTGCAATGAAGTTCGGTGAGACGCTCAAGACGAGCCTTATCAAGGACTACTCCTTCTACTACATCAACTACGATGACTTGAAGTACGAGCTCAAGAAGGGGCTCGGGGTGCGCAACAAGTGGACCAACGAGCTCGAGGAAGGGTTTCTCACCATGCTCGAGACCGAGCTTGACAAGATCTACTCCTTCACGCGGGTCAAGCAGACGGAGTTGAACCGCCGCATCAAGGACTCGGAACGCATGGTGCTGGACGTGGTGGCCGCCATCCACACGCTGCAGCCGCCCACGGAGGACGAGTTCGAGGACTTGGAAGACGAGCTTCTGGACATTATTGCCGACTTGCACGACTTGGCCAAGTTTACCCGTCTCAACTACACCGGGTTCAGCAAGATCATCAAGAAGCACGACAAGTTGACCGGCTTCCGTCTCAAACCTGTGTTTGCTGTGCGTCTCGACTCAAAGCCGTTCTTCAAGGACAACTACGACCCGTTGGTGGTGAAGATTTCCAAGTTGTACGACTTGGTGCGCACCCGGGGCAACCCTGTGCAGGGCGACTCTGCTGCTGGTGGGCTGCAGCAGAACTTTGTGCGCCAGACCACCAAGTACTGGGTTCACCCGGACAACATTACCGAGTTGAAGTTGATCATTCTCAAGCACTTGCCGGTGTTGGTGTTCAACGCCAACAAGGAGTTTGAAAAGGAGGACCTGGCCATCACGTCCATCTACTACGACAACAAGGCCATGGACTTGTACTATGGCCGCTTGCGCAAGGACGAGGGCGCTGAGGCTATCCGCCTCCGGTGGTATGGCGGGATGAAGCTGGACACCATCTTCGTGGAGCGCAAGACCCACCGTGAGGACTGGACCGGTGAAAAGAGTGTGAAGGCACGCTTTGCCCTCAAGGAAAAGCACGTGAACGACTTCATGGCAGGCCGTTACACGGTGCCGCAGGCGTTTGAGAAGATGCGCAAGGACGGCAAGAAGAGCATCAAGGAGATTGAGTCGCTCGAGGGCTTGGCGGAGGAGGTGCAGTACCGCGTGCTCAAGGAGCGCTACAGACCGGTGTGCCGCTCGTTCTACAACCGTACCGCCTTCCAGCTTCCCGGCGATGCTCGGGTGCGCATTTCGCTCGACACCGAGTTGACCATGGTGCGTGAGGACAACTTTGACGGCAATGACCGCACGGACGGCAACTGGCGCCGGATGGACATTGGCGTTGACTACCCCTTCCTGCAACTCCCGGAGAAGGACGTGTGTCGCTTCCCGTACGCCGTGTTGGAGGTGAAGCTCCAGACCCAGCTTGGCCAGGAGCCGCCGCAGTGGGTGCGGGACTTGATTCTGCTGCACTTGGTGGAGGCTGTGCCCAAGTTCCTGAAGTTCATCCACGGGTGTGCCACTCTTTTGCCCGACATGGTGGACCTTATTCCCTTCTGGTTGCCGCAGATGGGTGTGGACATCCGCAAGCCCAAGCAGAACTTGGAGTATGGCATTGTGCGCCAGCACGGGGATCTGCTGGACGACGACTTTGGCGGTGCGCCCGGCAACCGCCTTGACGAGGAGGAGTTGATGGGCGGTGTGGACATCCGCCGCGCATCGCTCGTGGTGCCTGGCACGGGTCCATCTGCTATGGCGCGCGCAGCAGCACGCCTGAAGCCCACGTGGATCCAGTCTCTCCAGGAATGGTTCCAGCAGGACCGGCTGGAGTTCAACAAGGTGGCAGCAGGCACCGTGTTTCTCACCGACTTCAAGGCGCCCCCGGGCAAGGAGATTTGTGTGCCGGTGCGGGTGGAACCCAAGGTGTACTTTGCCACCGAGCGGACGTATCTCCTGTGGTTGCTGATCCTGCTTATTCTCGGCGCCACCTCCACCACCTTGTTGAACTACGGGCTGCTGCTGGGGATCACGGCAGCCATCTTCTTCTACATCACCACGCTCGTGCTGATTGCCTACTCCACCTATCTGTACCTCCTGCGCGTGGTGAACATCCGTCTGAAGCGTGCTGTGGACTACGAGGACCACTACGGTCCCAAGGCCATCTGCGCCATGTTGGCCATCTCATCGCTCGCCACTTTTGTTTTTAGAGCCACCAGCTAGGAAATATTATTTCTTGCCATGGAGATCAAGACGGCGCGGGCAGGCTTCTTGTCCAACCACGAGGTGTACACGCTCTTGAAGGAAACGCAGGGCGACGACCCCAAGCGCAGCCGCAAGCACCCTGGTGAACTTGACACGGTGGTGCGCGACTGCATCGGACACCTCGAGCTGACCACACCGGTGAAGATCCAGACACCCGAAGCCATCAGTGCCTTGATGGCGTATCTCAACGCGCTCGAGTTGGAGAAGGCCGAGAAGCTTCAGATCGTCAACACGCTTCCGCGCAGTCTCGTGACGTTGTACGCGGTGGTGGAAGAGTGTGACCTGCGGTTCACCGAGGAGCAGTGCGAAGAGATGATTACCAAGGTGGACGAGTTGTTTCCGGCGTAGCCTCGTCCCAGGCAAGACTGTTTCTGCGTAGTTCTATTGCAGCGTCTGCCTTCCCCGGGCTCGAGACGTGTCGGTGTGGCCGCAGCCGGAGCCACGTCTATTGCTCAATCTTACGAACCCCAGACAAAATGTCATCCACGCGCAACAACAAGCACGCGCTCTCGATCGCCGTCTTCAACGACTGCTGCTTGACCGCCTCGGGCTCGTAGATGCCAAACTCCTTCATGTCCACCAACTTGCCCGTGTCGCCATCCACACCCCAGGTGTGCTCGCCGCTGGCGTGCTTGGCACGCAACTGCGCAAGCACTCGGATCGGGTTACCGCCGCAGTTCTGCACAAGTGTGCGAGGAATCACCTCGTATGCATCCGCCACTGCCTGGTACGGCCACTGGGCCACACCGGTCACACTCTTGGCCTTTTCGGCAAGACGCACGGCAATGGCCATCTCGGTGGCACCGCCGCCCGGCGCAAGCAGCGGGGCAAGCATCACGTTGCGCGCCACTGCCAACGCATCGTGGAGGTTGCGCTCGATCTCGTTGAGAATGTCCTTGGAAGGACCTCTGAGAAGCACCGTGCATGCCTGGGGCTCTTTGCACTTGGTGAGGAACAGGAAATACTCGTCACCAATAAGCTCCACCTTGAACTCGCCGCACTTGGTTCCAATGTCCAGCTCGCGGAGATCCTCCACGCGGTTGACAATAGTGGCGCCGGTGGCACGGGCAATCCGGTTGTTGTCCAGCTTCTTCACGCGGCGGAGCACCAGAATGCCCGCCTTGAGGAGATAGTGCTGGGCCAAGTCCAGCACGCCCTTCTCGGTAATCACCACGTTGGGACCAAACAGAATGATCTGCTCACACACAAGCTTCACCTGCTCCTCCTCGATCTCAAGCAACCGGTTCCAGTCGCTCTCCTTGGTGATCTCGATGTTGGTCTGCAGCTCGCCCTTCTTGTACTCAAGCGGGCAGTCAAGAAGCATCACGCGCGGATTCTCAATGTTGCGGCTCATCTTGGGGTGTGTGACGTCCTTGTTGAGCATGATGCCGTCGAGAACCTCGCTGTCAGTGATCTCGCCACCCGGGATCTTTTCGATCCGTGCGTACCGCTTGGTGTCGATCTCGGTGGTGTCGCCGGTAGTAAGTGCCACAGTGCGCACAGCCGCAAGCGCCAACTGGCACATGTGCTTCAGCCACTTGGCAACGTACTTGGTGCCAATCAGCGCCTTGATGATGGCAAGCATTGCCTCGTCCAGAGACGTGTCCACAGGAGACGCCACCTCGTGGATCACCTCGAGCGCATCCGCAAGCGCCTGCTTGAGGGCCCGGATGATCACAACCGGATGGATGTTGCGCTCGATGTAAGGGTAGGTCTGGGCAAGAATCTCTCCCGCAAGAATGATCACCAGGGTGGTGCCGTCACCGACCTCCTCGTCCTGGGTGCGCAGAAGCTCGATCATCAGCTTGGCCGCAGGGTGCGCCACGTCAACCTCGCGGAGAATGGCGTGGCCGTCGTTGGTGAGCACAATGCCGCCCATGGGGTCGAGAAGCATCTTGAGCATCGCCTTGGGCCCGAGACAGGTGCGGACAATGTCTGCCACTGCCTTGGCGGCCGTAATGTTCAGCACCTGTGCCTCCCGCCCGGTCTGGCGCTCGCTCGTCGTGTTCATGTACACAACCGGGGCTTGCATCGTGCTGTTGGAGTGGTGGGCGGCGTGTTGGAAATCCGTGGAAGAAACGCGTGGTGTGCGCACGCCGCCGCTCGGCCACGACACGACCTGCCGCTTGGAGCTAGCGCATGCTCCGTCACTCGTGGACCGCACCTGTCCGAACTCTTTTGCGTGGGATGAAACAGGAACCAGTGAGCACGAACGACCTTGAGTACGTGAGCCCGGAGAAGCTTCATCTGTGGCTCACCGACAAAAACAAGCGCGTGGCAGTGGTGGATGTCCGCGACGACGACTTTGCGGGCGGGCACATCAAGGGGTGTCTTCACTACCCGAGCAGCTCCTTGCCCGAGAAGCTCCCCGAGTTGCTTCCTAAGCTTGCGGACTACGACGAGGTGGTGTTCCACTGTGCTTTGTCCCAGGTGCGTGGACCCCAGGCGGCTCTCCGCACCTTGCGCTCTGCTGCCGCCCTTCCGCCCCAGGAGTTTGTGCCGTTGAAGCCAGTCAATATCCTGGTGTTGCGAGGCGGCTTTACCGAGTGGCAGAGACTGTACGGCGAGGATGCCACCACGGAGGCGTATGCCAAAGACATCTGGCGCGAGTACTAGAACGCACAACTGTGGCGCTACTTATTATAACTTGTATTCTCATGGTTTCTGTCACCACCGCTCGCGAGTTGCACGAATGGTTGGACGCGGGCGCGTCTGTGGCTGTGGTTGACGTCCGCTTGCACGACTACCCCTTGGGCCAGATCAAAGGAGCGTTCCACTTCCCGCTGGATACGTTCGAGCTGCACTTGGACTCGATCCTTGCCTCTCTCAAGCCCTACCAGCGCTTGGTGTTCCACTGCAACTCGTGCCTGAAGGAGACGCTGCGCGGGCCGCGCTTCGCCGGAGTGGTGGAGGAGGCAGTGAAGGGCTTGCCTGAGTACGCCCACTGGCAAGTGCTGTATCTTGAAGGCGGGTTCAAGGGATGGTGGACGGAGTTTGGCGAGACCGATCCCTGGACGGTTCCCCGCACATAGCAACACACGGCCCTACGCTCTCCGCTTCAACCGCTCTGTGGCCTCGTCAAGCCGCTTGCCGCGATTGATGCGCTTTCTGCTCACCACTTCCCGCGGATAGAACTCCCCCAACGTGCTCTGGTTGCTCCGTGCCTTGTTCATGTCGCGAATGAGCGGCACCAACACTTCATCCACCCGCGCTTGGCTCCATCCGGTGTGATACATGAGAAAGGGCCGGAGCTGGTCCAAGTCCGGATGGCCCCACACAAACTCCGTGGTGTCGTGGTCCACGTCTGGCTGGAGATACGCATCCACAACCTCTCGGGGCGGGAAGTGCTCGCTGAGGTGGAGCTGCAAGCGCACAAGCTGTTTCCGGAGTTTCGTCCGCACTGGCAGTTGTTCTGTGGCCGCAAGTGCCTCCACCAGCCCTGCCTGCAACGGCATCCACCATGCGTGGAACTGCTCAAGCGATCCAAACTCTGCAAGCACCTCCATGGCCAACACCTTGCCCACACCGCTCACGCCCTCCGTGTAGTCGGAGCCAAGAAGACACGCAAGATCCACAAGGCGCTTCCGTGAAAGCCCCAGGTCGTGCTCAATGTCGCCCGCCGCATAGCACTCCACGTACTTGCTCTCTGCAAACATGTTGCGGTACACGTTGTCACCGCCGAAAAGAAACACATCCAGGTCGTCGGTAACAATGCCATCCACAAGTTCCAACCGCTTGAGCTCGCAACACTGCAGCTCGGCCTCGGTGGGGGCATGGATGTAAGGTATGCCGAACCGCTGGAGAAGATCCTGTATCTCGTGCACCATGGTTTCGTCGGGCGAGTCGGCGTCACGAAGTTCTGCGCGGCGCTGTTCTGCAAGCACGTCCATTTCCAGGACGGTGGTGCGGGCCGGCTGGGAGCTTGGTGCGTGGGTAGAACGGAGGTTTTCGTAATCTCGTGCCTCGGCTTCCATCCGCAGAGGGAGGGTTTCTTCGTCAGAGTCGTTGAACTCGTAGAGAACAGGAGCAGCAGTAGGGGGCTTTGGAGGAAGGTCGCTGCGAACAGTAGGTATGGGAGTGTCCTGCGAGTCAGAGGCCGCCGTTCTGGCAGCATGGGAGGGGTCAGGACCAGCCGAAAGAGGGTCAGTCGAGAGTGGGACAGTCGCACTGGCCCCAGCCTCAACAACATCTTCAAACTCTTCATCTTCCAGGACAGCACCCTGGGGGTTTGGCGAGTCGTCAGCACAGACATCGGGAGGAGTGTTGGTTGGACCGCAGAAAGGAGCGTCAGGCGGAGCGCCACCAGTAGCACCGGGCGGGGTGTCGATATGGACGGCAAGAGGGGCCTCAGAGAGCACTTTTGCACCAATCTCCCCAGACACACCCCCGGGCTGGCCTCCCTCCACCGCTTTTTCAGGCCTCACCTCCTCCACCTCCAGCGCCAGCGCCAGCTCTAACAACACCACATCCTCCTCTGGTGCCGCCACCATCACCCTGCTTTCCCCCCCATTCCCTGCCTTTTCCTTGAGCAACGCCATTGCCCGCTCCCACGACATAAACCCGTCCTCTTCTGGCTTCTCCTCCCTGGGTGCACCCCAGTCCATGCGGTTCTCCAGGTCATACGGGTTCTGGCCTCCGCCATCGCCGAACCACAGAGGAAGAGGCTGCGGTGGATGTGCTTCGCAAGAATCTTCCGTCGCCAACAGCTCCGCCGGATGGGCTGGATGCAACAACGGCTGCAGAGGCTGCAACGGCTGCAGGGGCTGCAGTATCGGCAACACGTCTTGCAGCATCCCCTGCAAGTACTCACGCTTGGACTCCTCCACCGCCTGCCGCAACTCATCCTCTTCCATTGACTCCAACTGCCGGAGCATTTCCAGCTCCTCAGCCACCACCTTCTGCGCCTCCAGCAGCCTCATCAACTCCCTTTTCCGTCGTTCGATTTGCTGGTCCACCAGGTGGAACACATTGGAGTCCTGTTTGTTCTCGTCCTTGACATCCTCCCACTCCACCTCGCTATCGCTGTCTGGGTCCAACTTTACGGCCGTGGCAGCCGTAGAGCCCCTGGAGCTCTGCAACAGCATTGTGTACCCACCTTCGATCCTCTGCAACGTGTACTGCCGATCCTTTTCGCCAGCCACCCGCCGCACAATCGTCCCGTTTGCATTTGTCGTTTGGTCGTCATCCAAGCCCGAAACCCGCATGAGCCGCTGCGTAAGAAAGTTGCGCTTCTGCACCATTTGGATCTGGAAGCGGCTGAAATCCATGCTGTTGGGGAACAACTCTTCGAGCTCCTGTTTTGACAAACCCATGCGCAATCGCAGCCGCAACCGCAACCTCAGAAGCACCATGTACTGCGTCTCGAGAGGAAGCTCCGCAAACTCAGGGGATGTGGGATCCACACTCTCGAGATCCACTTCGTGGACATTCTCCCGCACGTGCAGCGTGAGTGCGGCGTACTCCTCTGCCGTAAGCACTCGCCGATCCGTGGTGCTTGTGTGGAAAGCGGTGATGGGGGGAAGGTGGTATTCGTCCACCGGCCGGTGGATTGCCAACTTCGAGGGCAGCACCTCTGTGCCCTCGCCGCGCACCTCGCGCTCTGCCATCCGCTGCAACTGCAACGCCAACATCTTTTCCGCCGTGGCCTTGGCACCGGCACGGTGGCCCTCGCGTCGCTCCCGCCGCTGCTGGATTGTCCGCCGCTTCAAGGGGTGCACGCTTCCATCAAACACAAACACTGGGCGGATCCCAAAGAAAAGGAGCTTGCAGATCCGCCGGAAGAAGCCAACAATGTGTGCACCCCGCAACTGCTTGCCGTCGCTGCCGCGCATCGCCTTGAGAAACTGGTACATCCAGATCAGCGCATCCACCGCAAGCCGGCGCCGCAGCAACGCCTCGAGCCGCACCGGCCGCGCGCTGGGCCCCACAATGTCCCACAAGGAGGAAACACCCATGGCTCAGTGGCGAGCAGCAGCAACGCATCGCTGCGATGAGCGCGTCGTTATTCCGTGTGTGCTGCTGTTGCTGTCTGTGGCAACAGCGCTGCCGGCGTGCCGCCGTCCTCCACTTGTCTTCTTGATGCCCGTAGCTGGTAGACCACGCACCCAGCATTCGTCCAACACCATGTCGGCCCCCACAAGCTGTCCGCGGCTTGCCCATCCCGCCAACCCGATCAGATACATGTGCGTTGGCCTTGTAGAGCCGCCGCTGGCCCCGCCGCGAACCCTTCCGCCGTTGTTGTTCCGCAATGGTGACTGTGCTAGCGGGATCCCCCACTCGTTCCAGCCACGTGCTGCCACGAAGATGCAGGCAGAGGAGAAGGTGCGCCGCTGGTTGGGCAGCGTGCCGGTGTTCCAGAACTCGGATGCGCTGTGGAGCCACCACTGCTACCCGGGCGTGTGCTCCAGCAGCAGCAGCCTGGCTCCCCACCTCGACGACTTCCAGGATGTGGTGGAGATGCAAGCGCGTAAGGTGACGCAGTTAACCAAGATGGCCTACCGCTGGGACCCCAGCGAGACTGTGGTCGAAGGAAGCTGCGGTGTGCTTGCCGAGACGCTTTTCGATGACAAGTGTGCTGTGGAAGATTGGGACTACGACAACGCTACGGTGTAGAGGCGAGTGTAGCTTCGGCAGCTGCGGCCCAGCGCTGGGCAGCCTCGACCAACTCTTCGTCGCTGGTGGCGGACGCCATCAGAAGCCGGATCACGTTGACGCGATCAGCACTGAAGTTCATGTCCACGGCAAGATCGCGGCACAGAGCGGCAAACACGCGGTGCGCAAGCATCTGATGCTGCAAGCGAACCGTGTCCTCAAGATACGGGCCCTTGTGCGCAAAGTTGACTCTGGCAGCAAAGAACATGCCGGCAGCAGGCGCAAGCAAACTCACCCCTCCACTCTTCACAACGGCAGTGCTTTCCAACACGTCGCGGAGAAGGTCGCGGCGCCGCAAGTACTCGTCGCGCATCTTGAGAACCCAGCCCAACCACCCATACACCATTGGGTCGGAGGTGTGCTGAAACTGGGCAGCCCAGTGCTTGAGGGAATGCATGAACAACACCACCAGTGCCCCCAGGAACCCCTTGGTGACAAGGGAGTTGTACTTCTTGAGGGCGTCGGCAAACACCGGACTGGCCACAATGTAGCCCATGCGGAAGCCAGGCGCAAACACCTTCAGGAAGGTAGCCACCCGAAGCACCCGTCCCTCGGTGTCGATGCTGAGGTACAGGGGCGAGACGGCGTTTTGGTGCTCCACAAACGCATCCACGCGGTCGCTGCGCTGCTCGCTGTCGGGGAACTGCAGGTACTGCAACAAGCCGTACGGGTCGTCCTCGATGATGAGCAAATCGTGGGCCGAGGCCAAGCGATACACATCGCGGCGCAACGCCGGCAGCTGGTTGGAGCCGGTAGGGTTTTGACCGGTAGGGACGGTGATGAGCGCCTTGGGGCGGCGGAGCCCCGGGTGGCGTGTCTCCCAGTGAACCAACTCCTGCTCAAGGTAGTCGACATCCAAACCCAGCTCGTCACGAAGCGGGATGGGGACAATGGTGGCGCCGCGCTCGCGGAAGGGGTCGAGAGTTATGACAAAGGTGAACTCCTCGCAGAGAACCACGTCACCGGGGTTGATGAGAACATCCGCAAGCATGGCCAGGGCGTTGCCGCTGCCGTTGGTCACCACCAAGTCCCAGTCGCTCGTAGCGGGCCGGTCAAGGAAC
This sequence comes from Limtongozyma cylindracea, assembly GCA_030572215.1. Lineage (NCBI taxonomy): Eukaryota > Fungi > Ascomycota > Pichiomycetes > Serinales > Debaryomycetaceae > Limtongozyma > Limtongozyma cylindracea. Next base: position 102,537 of record JAJLZO010000156.1, read on the forward strand.
TGCGTGAGTCTGGTGAGAAACGAGCGGAGCTGGGGAAAGCCGTTCGAGCTGAAGTCGTAGTTGAGAGCCGTGCCAAGACCCACCGTGTCGTCGTCGTCGTCGAGACCGATGGTGTGGCTCAGGGTGGTGTCGCTGAAAGGACTGTCCCTGTACTTGACATCGATGCTGGCAATGGGAAAGTAGCCGGTTGCAGGCTCTCCAAGAAAGCCAATCGTGCCCGGAAGTCTTCCCAGCGTGTCCACCTTGATGAACGGCGGCACCAGGCGCGTGGAACCAATGCTGGAGAGGTGGTGCAGGAGGGTGTGCTTGGTCATGGTGGTCGAGCAAGGCAGGCGGGTGAAAGTCAGGGGTGAGAGCCAGGGATGAGAGCCAGGGGCGAGAGCCAGGTGGATGAAAGACTGACAGGAGCAAGAGACTCCAGGCGGGCCACGGCTCTATATATACCCCCACGCTTGATAGGGGCTTACAAATGCGTCACCTCCGCGCGGCACGGCCGGTGCCCCCACGCGCCTCGAAACATGCCCCCACGCCGATGCCCTGCATAAACGCCGCACTGAACACCAAAAACGGACATAGATCCGAGCATATCTCCAGAATGACACATCCTCGCGTATACACACGTGCAGCAGTGCCACCGAGCGGAGCCATGACTGACTCATCTCGGAGTGGCGTCAGCACCCTGCCTAGTTACGGGGACGCTTGCGCAACCGCTTGAGCGGAGCAGGCCCTTCCTGCGACTCCTTGGGCAGCTCCGTGCTCTCCGCCTCGCCCTCCTCGCTCTCGAAAAAGTCCGGCTCCGCGGCCAACCAGCCCTTGACGTTCTGGAGGAAGGACCGCTTGCCGTTCTGGACCGGGTCACCGCCGTACTGTGCCGCGAATGCGCGCGCTGGCAGCTGGATCAGCAGCAGCTCGCTCTCGCTCTCGCTTGCCGTGTCGCCGTCCTCAGCTCCCTCGCCAACACTGGCCACGCCTCTCTTGGCCGCTCCGCCCTTGAGGTACTCACGCACTTCGGTATACAAGTCCTTCAGCTTGGCGTTGATCTGCAGCTTCTTCCAAAAACCGCGCAACTCAGCAATCGTCTTCTTGAGGTCCAACTCGTTCTTCTTGAGCCACAGCACGTTGAGCTCCTTGCGGGTGGCACCGCGTGCAAAGTTGCGCATGAGGTACTTGTCGTAGTCGCGGATGATCTTGGTGATGATGTCCAGCGTCAGGATTCCCTCCGTACGCTGTGTGCTGAGGAAGAGACCCCGCTCCTTCATCGGCGCATACACATCCTCCACGCCGTCGCCAGCGTACGGGAGGTCGTCGTGCGCCACGTAGTCGATCTTGTGCTTCTTGACAAACTCAATGTCCACGCTCCAGGGTGCGTTTGGAATCACCTCGTCCACCCAGCGGCAGTGCTTGAGGGTCTCGCACCGCTGGTCGTCGCTGAGCACCGTGAGACCCTTGCGCTTGTGAGTCTCCACGTCCAGGGGGATCCCACACACAAGCTCAACGTTGGGGAACGCCTTCTTGGCCTGTTCGAGCTGGCGCATGTGGCCGAGGTGGAAAAGATCAAACACACCGTCGGCGTAGATTCGCACCGGCCGGTCCGTGGGCGGGATGTTGATGGAGTAGCCGGTGGGCCGCCACTTGCGCATCTCTTCCGGCAATGCGTCGTCCAACTCCTTCTCGCGCTTTTCAAACGCCACGCGCTTGGCGGCTGCCTCCGCGTCGCTCTCGCGGCGTGCGCGCTTGGTGGCCGGTGCGTCCGAGTCGGCGTCGGGGGAGGCATCTTCAGTGGTGGGCGTGGGCGGCTCCAGCAGCCCGCGCAGCCGCTTGCGGAAGATCAGCGTGAGCGAGCTCAGCCGCTGGAGGAGTCCATTGCTCAGCAGCTGTTTCGGCGGCATCAGAGAACACAAAGGGGTGAAGCGCCAATATTATGCAGGGCAAACGTGGCGCTCAGTCTTCGCTCGGCTCGCGCACGTTCTTTTTGCGGGGCCACATGGACGGGAGCCGAATGAGCTGGTAGCGCGGCTCGACGCAGCGCTGGTCCACCCACTCGCGTAGTTTCAGCTCCACGAGCCACAGGATTTTGGGCACGTCCTGGAGCTTGGACCGGCTGCCAATAAGCAGCAGCACCTTGAACTCGATGCGGTAGTCGGGCGCAAGCAGAAAGAGAAGCGCCGTGTTGGACATGCTGGAGTCTGCCGGGGGCGTGAGCTGCGGGAAGTCGCTCGCGCCAATGAGCAGCACTGTAAGACAGCCGGAGAAGCGGACAATGCTCACCGTAATGCTCACGGGGAGCGCTGCAGCAAGCGGCTTGGGGTTGTTGAGGAGGAGCTTGGTGTCGATGCCAAGCAGGAGTGTGTCGGCAAGGTCCACGTCGATCTTGGCCTCGAGACGACCCGCAGGCCCGGCTCCCTGGGCGTGGCGGATGCGGCAGTTGGAAAAGATGGGGAAGTCAGAGCCAATGTCCACGTCCTTGAGCTGCACCGTGTCGAGAAAGTCCGGGAGGTCTGTGGTGGCGAGAAAGTCCTTGAGGGAGTGGTAGAGATTGTCACCGGCTATGGCCTCGGCACGGAACTGCAGAATCATCTGCGCGATCAACACGTTGAACCAGTCGAGCAGCTCCGGTGCGTGCAGCAGCACGTCGTAGTAGGTCTTTTCGAGGAGCTCGCTGGTGGTGGTTTGTTGATCCAGCGCTTCGTCCGCCACGGTGCTCAACGGCCGCTGGCGGTAGTGCAGCAGGAAGGGGGTGTTTCCTGACACCCGGGCCGCCAGCGATTGGTGCCGTGGGTGGTCGGCAAAGATGAAGAACTTGGTGAAGAAGACAATCACCACAAGCACCGACACCTGGCCAAGGAGAAGACCCTGCGTGAAGGACCAGCTGGAGGGCTGGCTCACCACAGGCAGCGGGGCAGCAGCAGCAGCCTGGAAGCCTAGTTGCTGCAGGAGCGCGTAGAGGTCGTCGAGCAGCACCACAGTCTGGGGCGCGGGAGCCGGATGGATGGCTTGCATGGGACGATGGGATGAGGTAGGATTTAACGTGGATTGCATGCATTATGCGGTGACTAGACCAAGAGTGCGGCCATGAGGAAGGACGCAAGGGAGGAGAGGGCCATGGAGGCAGCGCCGTTCGGCACCGACGAGACCAGCTGCGAAGTGGCGCTTCCGGAGGTGTGAGTGGAGAGGGTGGAGCGCGTGGCGGCAGTGGTGGTGGCGGCGGTGGAGGCAGCCTTGGAGGCGGAGGAAGTGGGGGAGGCAGTGGTGGTGATGGCGGACTCGGTCACGCTGGTAGAACCGGTGGGGTGCGTTTCGCCCTCGATGGTGGAGGAGGCGGGAGCCGCAGAGGACGCGGCAGAGGCGGTGGCCGAGGAAGACGACGCCTCGACAGTGGCCGAGGAAGACGACGCCACAGCAGAGGAAGCAGAAGACGAGACCTCAGCAGCGGCCGAAGAAGAAGAGGCCTCAGTGGTGGCCGAGGAAGACGAAGTCGCGGTAGAAACGGCCGAGGAAGACGAAGCCGCGGTAGAAACGGCCGAGGAAGACGAAGCCGCAGACGAAGACGACGTGGAGGACGCCACCGCGCGCGACTCGCTAGCCACGGTGCCGCCACTGCTCAACTTGGCAAAGTCAGCCGCACCCTGCTGCGCTCTCCCGTTCACCTCGCCGTTCACAGCCTCAATCAGCTCCCACAGGCCGCTCTGGTCGGTGTACTTGTACTCGCTTCCGGTGGAGTAGTCCACAACGATCAAGTCCTTGAGGTACATGGTGAAGGGCGCCTTCGAGTAGTCGGTCTCGCCACCGGCCCACAGAATGGTGCCAGGGGCGTTGCTGGGGTCACCGCCCGCCCACACACCGAGAAACACGCGCATGGGCAGCTGCGGGAAGCCCTGCGGGTCGTTGGAGTTCAACGTGCGCACGGCCGCACCGTCAATGTACCACACCACCAGGTCCTTGGTCCACTCGATCAGGTAGGTGTGGAACGTGGTCTGGGGGTCCGTCACCTTGCCCATCATGCCACGGTCAAACGTGGTCGTGTCGCCCTTGGAAAACCAGTTGGTGGACACCTCGTACGGGTCGCCGCCAAAGAACTCCAAGTCAATCTCGTCCAAGTCGTCCAGCTGGAGGAACACGGTCGAGATGACGCCCGTGCCAGGCGCCACCTGCGCTGTGAACTCCACGCGGCCAAACATGATGTAGAAGTTGGATCTGAGCGAGGGGTTGTCGAACCGCTCGGCAATGGTCATCTCCAAGCCGTCATCCGTGTAGCTGATGCGACTGGCCGCAGCAGTGGCGGAAAAGTCAGAGCTCTCGCTGGTAAAGTCGTACTTGGCACTGCGCGCAAACGCGGTCACGGCGGGGCAGGTGGTCTTGATGGGGTTGCAGTCAGCAGCAAGCACCAGCGCCACAAGCGGCGCAGCGAACGCGAGGGTTGTGATGGAAACCATTGAGAAGGAACGCTGTGTGGCGGCCAGGCTTGGAGGCACAGAAGCCTCCTTTTATATCCACTGGTCCCCCTGTCACGCAGCTCCGCCACGCGCCTTCCTCCTGCAGGTTTCTATTTTTTGTTCACGCTCGGCTCGGCGCGCATGAACCGTAAACGCCACGTGCATACTGGACAGCGCCCAGATAAAAATAGCGCCGGAATGCTGTGCGCCTGCAGGCACGTGCCAGTAGCGCCGCCGCGTGGCGGGGCGGGCGGAGCACCGAGGCAGGCAAGAGGCCCCCGACTGCGCACCAGACTCCGACAGGGCCCGTTCCTGCTGCCTGGCCCACTTCTCCACCAACCGGCACCCTGTCCAGCCCCCTCATGCACAGTGTGCGGCTTGGAACGCGCACGATGCAGAGATCTGCGAGAAGATCCGGCGATCGCCATAATCCGATCCATGGCTGGTTGGCAGCGTGGTTACAGATCCGATAGATCGGTGGCTGGACACGCCACTAACGCCGCTACACACCGCATGTGAGGGCCACTGCGGCAACCGCCCAGAGAAGTGGCTGGGCGTCCACGCGGCCCGCCGCGCCAGTCGGGACCACGTGATTGCCCGCCGCTGCGCCGCCGTTCCCGCTGTCGCTGTCTGTGCTTGGCGCCCAGGAGGGATGGCCATGGCCGGTGGGGTTGCACAGCCCCTCGGTGGCCGCAGGTGTAGGTGCCACCCAGCCGCTGCCGACAAGGCGCAGCCATTCAGCCGCCGCCTCAGCCACCCGTCCGCACACGTGCCCCCCGCTGGCGGTCACCGACAGCGCCGTGCCGCCGCGTCCTGTGTAGATGTACAGGTAGCCCAGCGAGTAGTCCAGCACGCTGAGCCGGCGCACCACCATGGTGAAGGGCGCGGCTGACATGTCCGACAAGCCACCGGCCCAGGCAATGGTGCCTGGTGCGTTGGTGGTGCTGCCGCCCACCCAACTGCCCACCACCACCTTCATGGGTGTTTGGGGGAACCCTTGCGGGTGGCTGGCAGCGAGGGTCCGCACGGTGTGACCATCCACGAGCCAGGACACCATGCGCGGCGTCCACTCAATGGCGTACGTGTGGAAGTGCTCCTGTGGCGGTGGGACAGTCGCATGGTAGCGGCTGCGGTCGTAGGTGGAGGTGTTGCCCGTGCGAAACCAGTTGGTTTGCGTCTCGAACGGATCGCCGCCAAACCACTCAAAGTCTATCTCGTCCAAGACGTCGCTTTGGAGGTACAACAGCAGCACAATGCCCACCCCCGGCGCCACTTTGATCTCCGCCTCCACACGCCCGAACATAAGGTACAGGCGCAGCTCCAACTCGGGACTGTCGCCGAGATGCTCGATCACCAACTCGCAGCCGTCAGGTGTGTACCGAATGCCGCCATGGGTGCCAACCGGGCGACGCATCCACAACGGCGGGTGATGGAAGTGTTCCGTGACGGTCGTGGCCAAGGCACGGTTGGGCTGGCAGTGCCTGCTCGTGAGCGGGTTGCAGGCCAGACACGCAGCCGCGGCCACCTGGAGGAGAGGCAACACCAACATGCCACAAAAAGACCGGGCACTGCGCACACCTTGCATACACCACCGCCAAGCACCCTCGAGGTGGCTTTGCAGCGTGTAGCCTACAGCGGCATGTGCCCCGCGTGCGTCCTGTGGTGGCACAACCTCGCGACTCGCCAGGCTCGCGCTGACGCGTCATTTTTCCTACTCATCTTCTCATGGCGGAGGACGCCGCTATTGACCTCCTTCTATCACACAAGGAGAACATCGCGCCTCTGCGGCACGGCCACAGCGCACAGCAGCTAGCCCACACACTACGCACTCCCAGCAGCGACATGCGGCAGAGACAGGCCCGCGAGCGCGACGCATTCGAGCAGCAGCTTGGCGATGCAGCGCTTGACGAGTTGGACGACCCGTTGCAGGTGTACCTTGACTATCTCGAGTGGACAGCGGCGAACTTCCCCATGGGAAACAACGCCGAGAGCGGCTTGGTGCCGTTGTTGGAGCGGTGCGCGCTGCACTTCCGCCACACGCTGTTCTACAAGAACGACCCACGCTATCTCCGCGTGTGGCTCCGTTATTCGGAGTACTCCGACGCGCCACAGGACATATATCTCTACTTGGCCAAGCGCGATATCGGCCAGCAGCTTGCCACATACTACGAGCAGTTTGCTGAGTGGTTGGAGAGGGACGGCCGGGTGGAGCAGGCACGGGAGGTGTTCCAATTGGGCGTTGACCGGGCGGCGCGGCCATTGGCACGGTTGCAGCGAAAGCGTGCAGAGTTTTCCGAACGTCACCCTGTGGTGCCGGCTGCTGCGGTCGTACGACCGGCCCTAGCGACGAAGCGGGGCACGGGCACTGACGGTGTCATGGCACCTCCACCAGCCCCCAAGCGAGCCCGTCTTGAGGTGTTTGCAGACGAGCAGCCACAGGAGTCCATCCGGGGGTTGATGGACGGACCCACTGCATGGCTGCCTGATGACAGGTTGGATACAGTGGAGACGCGAACCAAGGAGAACAGACAGAAGGGTGTGCCGTGGGCGGGGGAGACCATGGCCGAGGTGGGGGTGGAAACATCACGCGACTCCCGAATTGAAGTGTTTCGCGATGAACCCCCACACCCAGAGGAGCTCCAGGAGACGTTCCCGGAGGAGGAGTCGCGAGACACCCCTCGTCCTGACACGCTCCGTGAAGAGGGGGCTCGTATTGAAGTGTTCAGAGACGAGGCGAGCGAGAACGCTCCCACGCCACCGACACAGGAGCCCACGCCCGAGCCTGAGCCCATGGCGGAGTCCGAACCGGTGTACACCACGCTCCGGGTGCCCGGGAAAAAGCCAGAGGTGCTTGACCTCAACCTTGCGTTGTTTTACCCGGAAGAGGGGGAAGAGCGGTGCTTGGGCGAGATTATGGCAGCTGCGCGACGGCACGCGGCTGTGTCTCTGGCAACACCGTCGTCTCCTCAGGCTTCCCATCCCTTCAGCACTGCGTCGACGCCCACCACCGAAGAGTATGTCGATGCAGAAGAGCCCGCCAAAACCGAGGATCCGCTCTGGACGGCAAATTCAGCCGCTGCCGAGAAAAGCGCCAGTCCTCCCCCAGTCGTGGCTTCTCCACGCCATACCCCGCCGCGCTCTCCTACGGTCACCATGACCTATTTCACACGCGAGGCGCAGCGGGAGGTGTTTGGCATGTTCAACGAGCGTGCAGATGCGCTCACCGACAGCGAGGGCGAACACGAGGAGCGCAACGCCTATGACATCACCGAGACTATCCACCGGCGGGACAGTGTTCGTTCGTCGTCGCCATTTGTGGAGGCCCCGCGGGCCGATGCGGACGTTGTGGTTGTTGACCCGAGCAAGCCGGATGTGCGCAGTGCACTCCTTTCCACTGCGTCGTCCACCCTCACAGCCTCGCGCGGGTTCTACACATACCCAGAACCGCTCCAGAAGCTCCAGCAGTTACGGAAACAGATTGCGAGGGCACCTTCGGGTCGCCGGGCCAGCACCGGTGTGGGCAGCCGCACCGTGGTGCTTGAGTTCAAGGGCAGTGGTGAAATGTTTGCGGTGCGTCTGGAGCTCGGCGAGGGGGGCTATGCAGTGGTGTATCTAGCCGAGACTGACACGGGCGGGTACCGTGCACTCAAGGTGGAGCTGCCAGCAAGCGCCTGGGAGTTTTACCTTCTCCGGGAACTTGAGCTGCGGATGCGCCATGGAGATCTGCAGCAACAGCGGGCGCTCCACCTGGTGGTGGCGGCAGACGCACTCCACCTCTATGCCGACGAGGCGTACCTTGTGCTTGATTACCGGGCACAGGGCACGATTCTCGACGTGGTGAACAAGCACCGTGTGGGGAGTGGCGGGGTGGACGAGGTGCTTGCACTGTTTCTCACGATCGAGCTTCTCCGCACAGTGGAATCGATCCACGAGGCGGGGATCATGCACGGCGACCTCAAGCCGGACAACTGCATGGTGCGGTTTGAGCCAGTGGCTGGCGAGTGGGATGCAGAGTACGATCCATCGGGCGGCGGTGGGTGGGACGCAAAGGGCGTCACGCTTATTGACTTTGGTCGCGGCGTGGACGTGCGGCGGCTCCGAGAGCAACACGGAGAGGTGGCTTTTGTGTGCGACTGGAAAACTGACAACCAGGACTGTGTGGAGATGCGGAGTCACCGGCCATGGACCTTCCAGGCAGACTACTATGGATTGGCGGGTATCATTCATCTTTTGTTGTTTGGCAGCTACATCGACACGCTCGAGGACGGGGGGCAGTTGCGCGTCCGGCTGCCGTTGAAGCGGTACTGGCAACAGCATCTCTGGCGGGGTTTGTTCGAGGTGTTGCTCAACCCGAAACAGTTTGGGGCGTTGCCGGTGACACGGGTGTTGCGCGAACGGCGGCAGGCCATGGAGGAGTGGTTAGAAATGCGGTCTACTGGGGGGCAGGGTCTCAAGAGCATCATCGAAGACATGGAGTTGTAGTGGCTATAGCATTGTACGAGTACGGCAGCCGGACCAGCGGTAGTGCGCTTCCCCGCATATCGGTCCGAAATGTGGGGTAACGGCACATAAATAGCAAGCGGGCAGCGGCGGGGGCTGGTGTCCCATGTCGCGGGTGCAGGCAGAACGGGTTGAGAACAGCGAGGTTGATGTGGATGCCGTGAACCTCTTTCTTGAGGGCGGGAGCGAGGAGCTCCGGCTCAAGTCGCGCCAGGCAATGCACGAGCTTTTGACAGACCCGGTGCTCAACACCGGGATGGACTACTACGAGCTCACCACCCTGGAGCACCGCAAACGGACGATGGAGAAGATTGCCCGGTTTGCCACATATCTCGAGCAGGACAACCGGCGCGGCGACAGTGTTATGACAGCGCGGCGGCTCGATTTCATGGCGCTCATGGACCCACAGTTCATGAGCCGCACCCAGATTGCTCTTGTCATGGTGTTGCTGAACATTGCTGGCAACGGAACCGATGCACAGTGGGAGTACTGGCTGAACACGCTGCTTGGACCGGCTACGGACATGCGGGGCTTCTATGGCTGTTTTGCCATGACAGAGCTTGCGCATGGCCTGAATGTGGCCGGGTTGGAGACCACCGCGACGTTTGACAAGGCCGCGGACGAGTTTGTCATCAACACGCCGCACGTGGGCGCCACCAAGTGGTGGATCGGCATGGCGGCCCACACCGCCACCCATGCGAATGTGTACGCGCGGCTTGTTGTGGGCAGTGTGGACCACGGTGTGAAGCTGTTCATGGTGCCCCTCCGTGACGCCGACCATAGCCTCATGCCGGGGGTGGCGGTGGGCGACATTGGCGCCAAAATGGGCCGCCACGGCATTGACAACGGGTGGATCCAGTTCCTGAACGTCCGCATCCCCCGCGGCAATATGCTTGCGCGCTACGACCAGGTGAGCCGGGACGGGACAGTGACTCTGAGTCCGTTGCTGCAGTTGCTGTACGCACCGCTCATGGCTGGCCGGGTGCAGATGGTGATGGACTCGTTCCGCTCGACGGCCCGTTTTGCCACCATTGCTGTGCGCTACGCGGTGGGGAGACGTCAGTTTGGCGAGTCGGGGAACGAGACATACATCATGGACTACCCAGTGCACCAGCTGCGTGTGTTGCCACACCTTGCTGCGGCGTACGTGATTCTGGCCAGCGCTCACCGGTTGCGCCAGCAGTACTTGGACACAGTGGGGGCATTGAAGGGGGCAGGAGGGGAGGCGCTTGCCGCAGGGATTGCTGCCATGAAGGAGTTGTTTGTCGTTCTGGCACTGCTCAAGGCCACCTTTACCTGGAGCACGCTCCGGTGTATTGACGAGTGCCGCCAGTGCTGTGGTGGCCACGGCTACTCGGCGTACTCGGGGTTTGCCAAGGGGTTGGACGACTGGGTGGTGCAGTGTACGTGGGAGGGTGATAACACCGTGTTGGCCATGAGTGCAGGCAGGCTGGTGGCCAGCGAGGTGCGGGCGGTGGCTGCTGGCAAGGCAGAGGCAAAGGGCAACTTGGTGTTTGTGTCACGCCACCATCAGTTGACCTCGGGTCCCGTGCTTGACGAGGAAAACGTGAACGACATGTTCACATTGTTGGAGGCGTTTCGAGCAGTGGTGGTGCGCGCGGCGCTCAGCGATGTGACCGAAGACACCGCTGGTGAGCTCCACCGAGAGCTCGGAGTGGTTTATGGCCACACGATTGCCCTCCAGTGGTTCACAGACAGTGTGTACCACGCAGACCCCTCGCTTGACACAAGCCGGCGGGTGCTTGTGCAGTTGGCCCAGTTGTATGCGTGTACGGTGTTCAAGAACCATGCCACGACGTTTGTGGAGCACGGGGTCATGGGGGCGGGTGCCACGGCAGCAATGGCGCAGTTGGCGCGCAAGTTGGCAATGCAGGTCCGTGAGCATGCCGTGGCTCTTACTGACGCCTTCATGCTCCCCGATGGTGTTGTGAATCTGGTATTGGGGGCGCACGATGGCGAGGTGAACGAGCGGTATTTTGCTGTGGTGCGGCAGCAGAACAGCCCGCTGGACACGCAGGCCCCCTATGCCGAGTCGGTCATCAAGCCTTTTATCTACCGCGCACCGGCGACGGTGCGGCAGCGGAACGAGCGCACAGAGGAGGTGTTGCTGAAGTTGCGGAGATAAGTAGCAAACTACACGGCTATGATACGGGACTCTACCGATCTCTAGAGTTGGTTCCGGGGAACAGACCGACTGCAGTTGCAGGGCTCTGGTCCTCTGGTACCTTTGTACGGCGTGCGGGCTTTCGCACACGCAAGCTGGCTTCCGGCTTAGTCTTGGTCGAGGCAGGCTTGATCTGGCGTTTCAAGCGCCGGCTCATGCTTTCCAGGCTCAAGCGGCTGTTGCGCCACAGGTCCACTGCCCGCTGGAGCAACCCTTTCTTGTGGCAGATGTGCGGATTGAGAAACGCCAAGTGCCACCCGATGCGGTTGCACTCGGTTTCGTACTTCCAGCGGTGGCCTTTGTAGGCCTGTTTGGAGCACGTGGCCCTGGGGTACACGCTGTGGTCGCGGGTGAAGTTTCTGTACGCAGGGTTGTGCTGTTCCTCGTGGTGGATCATCTGGAGGAATCGGTCTTGGTCCGGGTGTTCCAACAAGTAGCGCAACTGGCGGAGATGGTCCCACAGCGGGTCGCATGGAACAAAGCGTTCATCCTCGAGGGGGGTATTAGCAAGGCTCCGGGGGCAACGGATGGTGACAGACAGCGACATGGAGCGAGTGGAGTACGTAAAGGAGAGGAGCTCGTCGCCGGTGGGTGTAGTATCGACTGTGATGTGCCACGCCGTGGTTTGGGCCGCGGGGGCTTCTGTGGGCGTGGTGCGTGCCGTGGAAGGGGCACGTGCTGTGGGAGCTGGAGGTTCAACAGGGGCGGTGCATACCTTGAGGCTGTGAGCATTCACGCCACCAGATGCGACTGGAGTATGGCCCTGGGAGTGTGTTGGCGCGCGGCCAGGCATATCTGTGTCATGGTGCAGCGACTGGTGCGTAGAAAGGTTGGGCGGGCTGTGCGAGGGGTGCAGACATATCAGCAGAGAGCTTGATGTCACGGCGTGTGCCTCGGTGGCGGTGGACAGTCCAAAGGTGCCGCTTGCTGAGTGGGGCTCAGAGCACAGGGAAGTTGCACGTGGCACCTCGTCTGCAAACCGAGGGGCGGGGTAGTGGAGGAGGTGCTGTGGATATACGCCCTGCCAGTACGACAAGCTAGGCATGACTGGCCCGTACCCCAGGTAGGTGTATGGGTTTCGCTCGCCGAGGTACATGGCAGGGTAGTAGGGTGTGGCGGTAAGTCGATGCAACTGGGGAGGTGCCATGCCGGTGGTGGCATGGTGGGCAGCAGCAGCAGTAGCGGCAGTGCGTGTAATGCAAGCCGGAGCAAGGGGAGGAGGTGGCTGTTGGCGGCTAGTCTTTCCAGCGGCTACTGCCGGGGAGGGTGGTGGCGGAGGGGCTGATGGTTGGCTGTTGCGCCAGGGCGTTCTATCCTGGTGGTGTTGGGAGGGCATTTGCGGGGAACAAAGGAGCAGACGGGGGAGAACAGTAGGGGCAGAACTGACCCTGGTGCTTGGAGTTGTTATGATATGTTGGTGGCCTCGTGGCGGCGCGTTTTGCGGGGCGCGACTTGACTGGCGCGTAGAGGGACTCGGCTGCAGAGGGAGCCAGCAAATAGCGGTCGCCTCACCGACAAGACAATAGCGTGTGGAGACACAGCACCATGACCAGCCAGCCACCAGCATGTCTACACCGCCGGTCGCTACACACAAGGCCGCGCCACAGCGCGGTGGTAGGTGTGTGGCGAGATGCGAGTGTCTGCGCCATGCTGCATCCCTATGCACCTTCACGTCTCTCCATCTTGCCGCACCCGTGTCCTCGTCGTGCATGTGCTTGCATTCGCTACAAGTAGAACTTCTTCTTGTCCCGGTTCATGTCCGGGCGGTGCTCCCACTCAATCTCCTGCTTGATCCCCCGCTGCACGCGGCGCAAGCGAAGCGTGAACTGGGGGCCCAACTCCTGCAACCCCACCTTCTCCTCGTTCCGGAACACGTACCGGTGGCGTCTGAAGAAGATGTAGTCGCGTTGGTTGTGCAAAGTCACCACCTGGCGGCCCTCAAACTCGGGTCGTTGCGGAAACAAGCTCTGGAACAAACGCCCCACGGTCTTGCCCAAGCGGGTGGTGAAATTTTGCAACACCAACTCGGGAACGTGGTCAGTGGCACGCCCATGGCCCTTGATGCGCTTGCCCTCCACAAACAGCAGCACCAGAAAGTAGAACGTGGGCCCGGCAGGGAGATGGATAAACGTGATGCCATTCACCACCTTCTTGTCTTCGTTGATCACCACCAAGTCTGTGTAGTCTCTGTTGGTGCAAAACTGTGCCATCTCTGCCATCAGGAACTGCTTCTGCCGCTTCACAAACGTCGTGTTGGGCAACACCTCCATCAAGACGTCCGCAAACTGGTACGCCTCCTTGCGGGCATTCGCGTTTGTCGTCATGAGCACCTTGGGCTCCCGTCCGTCAAAGTACAGCGTGAAGTTGTCCTCTCCCTCCACCTCCACCCCCACCGTCTCATCAAACACCCGCTTGCTCTCGATCGTGTCGGGCACGTTGTTGGCAAGCCGCTCCTCCCGCATTTCGGGGTTGGCCCGCTCCTCTTTGGCCCGCTGTGCCCGTTCCTGATGGCGCGTCTTGTTCTTCTGGTGGCGGATCTCCGCAAAGAGCTTCTGCCGCCGCTGCTTGTTAGCAACCGTGATCTGCTTCGGCTCCACCGCCATGTCTGGAGCGTGCGATGAGGTGGGTATTTTTTTTTTGGTTCTGTGTGGTTGCTTTTGCTTGAACAGCACACGACCCGGCTGATGGTGGGAGCAGGCCAGCACTTCACGCGGCGGTTTGTGGGGACGGGACGGGTGGACGTGGCGGCGTGGAGACGCGAGATCATGGCCAAGCTGTGGGTGGTGCTGTCTATGCTTCCAGCCTCGCGCTCCGCACGCTTATCCGCAGCGTTGGCACATCTCGGCCCGCGTCCCCTGTGCACAGACACCCTTCCGCCTGGCCATCATTTTGTGTACAACAACCTCGAGCTGGAGCAGCTGGGCTTGTCGTTGGATGGGTACGAGCTGTACCAGGCGCCGCGGTTGTCCAGCGGCGCAGAAGCATATCGCCGGCGTCTCTGGGTGGGCGGACGCATCGACTGGCACGGAGCAATGTTGTTTGGCAGGGAGACCGTTTGCGTGGAACGCGTCCTGGCGGTGCGGGCGTTGGGGGCCAACACGGTCGTGGAGATCACCAGGGTGTTTTCGCAGGGCGGCACCACCCGTTTGACGGAGCGACGCACGTTGTTTTACACCAACAAGATGGCCGAAGGTGAGGTGCTGACGTCTGTGTGCCTGTCAACTGGATTCCTTCTGGTTGACCCCACTACTCTCTTCCGCTACTCGGCTCTCTCCAACAACGCCCACCGGATCCACTACGACCAGCAGTACGCGGCAAGCGAAGGCCACCCAACAACGCTTGTGCACGGCCCGCTTCTCGTCACTCTCATGCTCCACCATCTCAAAACCACCCCCGGCTCGTTCACCTACCGCAACCACCTCCCAGTGTACTGCGGCGCCCCCTTTGTGCTCACAGCCACGGAATCGAGTGCCACAGTAAGCTCCGCCTCCGGCACACACGCCACGGGACGTGCGCTGACCAATCAAGACGTGCATTAACGGCGAAAACACAGCTATCAAACGAGCACCCAACCACAAAAGGGAGACCGCGGCGGCCTATTCACCCCGCCAGAAGCAATCGATCCGAAGCGGCCTCCTGTTCCATCTTCTATTGTGCGCACGCTCTCTTGGCAAGCCCGGCATTGATTGAGTGTTGTGGCCACCCTCTCTTCCCCATCCCGACCCCGCTTACCCCCGACGGCCCGAGCATGGACGCAAACGGCGTTACCCAGATTGTGCAGGCGCTCCGCGTGGTGCACAGCCCCGTGCTGTCAAACACAGAGCGCCACAGCGCGCAGCAGTTTCTCGAGCAGGTGAAACAGGAGCCCGAACTGCCGCAGTGGGGCTACGAGCTAGCTCTCCCCAGCAGCGGCAACGACGCCATTGTGAAGCACTTTGGCTTGCAGTTGTTGCAGCACGCCATCAAGACGCACTACCTTGTGTTTGACAGCGCAAAGCAGCTAGCCGTGCGCCGATGGGTAGTGGAGCTTGCTGGTGCGTTGGTGCCTGGCGACGAAAACTACATCCGGGAAAAGATCGGTGACTTGTGGGTACTGATTGCCAAGCGCGTGTGGGGGTCATTTCTCACCAAACTGTACGCCAGCGAGACACCGCTGCAGCCGGCAGAGTTGCTGGAGCAAGATGCCTTGGAGGGTTGGAGCAGCATGGACCAAGACCTCCTAGAGTTGTGGAACCACAACATGGCCACGCGCGAGTTACTGCTCGTGATTTTCCGGACGCTCTTTGAGGATGTGTACATTTTGGACGACGCAGTGGCTACCAAGCGTTCGAACGTGTTGCGGCTGTTGTGCCTGGAGGTGGTGACGCTGCAGCAGGTGCTCGACCAGTTCTACAACACCAACCCTCGCATGCGCATGTGCCGTGCCGGTCAGGAAGGATGGCTACATCGCTGGGGCACCTTTCTTGGCCAGTGCATCGAGATGGGCTGGAACGACCGTGCCAGTGTGGACTCTGCGTGTCGCATCTTGGAGACTCTCAAGACGTGTTTGCACTGGGTGCTTCCGCCAATGGTGCGGCAGGAGAATTTGCTTGAAAAGTTGAGCAGCGGTGTGCTCATGAGCGGAGCCAGTGTGCGCGTCAAGACGCTTGCCACTGACTGCCTCCACTCCTTGTTTACCCGAGACTACTCCGACACAAGTGACTTTGAGGCTATTGTGGGGAGTGTGTTTACCAGCGAAGGCGTGCGAAGCTTGTTCGAGGTGTACAGCCTGATCAAGCTCGATCCTGAGGCGATTGACGAGGAGGCATACGTCTTGTTGAAGAAGCTCGTGGAGATGATGGTGCTGTTGAGCGACCATCTCAGCGGTTCCACCTTTGGCAGCGGTTCCAAGTCGTCGCGCCTGTCGCTGAGCACCCTGACTGCGTTTCCGCCCAAGACTGACTTCGCAGGGTACCTTGAGCTAGTGCTTGCCACCACCAGCCACGACAGTGTCATTGTTCTGGGGTTGTCGCTCCAGTTTTGGACCAGTGTGTTGCGCTACGACGAAATCAGTGACCGTCCCGAGGTGCAGGCGATTCTTCCGCGGTTGCTCGAGACGGCAGGGCTGCGGTTGGTGCTGTACGACGACATGCGCGAAGACCATGTGGCGCGCCGTTATCTTGAGATCGACTTTGATCTGACGCTGGAACAGCAGACGTTTCTCAGCAACTACCGCAAGTTTGTGGACGACATTGTGCGGATCACGGTGTGCAAACAGCCCGAGCTGGGGTTGCGGTGGTTGGAGCAGCGGCTTGACCAGTTTTTCCTGTCGGAAATGGGCCACACTGCCATCACATCGGACCACTTGGACACCCACAGCGATGCATACATCTACTGTTTTCTGCAGTTTGCCATCATTGAGGCCTGCGTGAAGGGTATTAGTCGGTGGCGTGTGTGGTACTCGAGCAACGACAAGGAAGCCCGGCAGAGTCTGCTTAACGCATTGGTCGAGAGTTTGGGCGAGCGCTTGTTGGCGTTGACGGTGGCGGACGCGCTTCTTCTCCGCAAACAGATCCAGACGCTTGTGCAGTTCCTGCCGTTGCTCAAGGACCAACTGCAGTTGGTGTTCCGCATCTTGGAGAAAACTCTTCAGGTGGCCACATACGAGTACCCGCCAGACGCTCTGGACGAGGTGCGCGAGGCAATCCGCGATCTCCGCACGCTGTGTGGCACAGAACTCAATCGGCTCGCGTACATCATGCCTGAGCTGCTTCGGGTGATCCTCAACGAATTGGAACGGGTGGTGATGGACATTCTCGCGCTGGAAAAGGTGAGCGAACATGAATGTGTGCTGTTCAAGCTGTTCTTGTTGATTGTGCTGCTCCGGCTGCACATCCAAGACCTGACGGAGCGGTTTGCCAAGATTGTCGACCCGGAATTGGCGGCGTGGCAGGCGCCTGACACCATGAAGGGGTTGGCTGACCTCCACTGGTTCATGGAGCGGTTGGGGATTGTCAAGATTGCCGAGTACTTCCGTCTGCGCGGCATCACTGCCTCTACAGACCTCTTGTCGGCACCGATCGACGAAGCAGGCATGACGCTCAAGACAGACTTGAAGAAGCACTGGCTGCTGGTGTTCCCGATCCGCGCAACGCGCATTCTCGTGCAGTATCTGATTGAGCGGATCGAGCACGACACGCCCGAATTCCAAGAGTTGTTGGCGTTGTGGAAGCCGCGGATCCAGCCGATTGTTCCGCACATTCTCCAGCTCATGACGCAGATCCAGGCATACCACAACCCGGCCAACTGGACCGACCTCCCGGAGGAGGTGCAGATGTTTGTGCGGCATACCACGCGGGAGCGCTTCTGGCAGGAGGGCATCTCTATTCAGACCAAGGAGCTGTTCATGCATGAGAATGTGCGGGCGATGCACACGCTCCGGGACTTTGCCGACAGCGTGGGCCACTCGATCCGCTACACGCGAGAGTATGTGTTTCTCACGATTGGGCTGTTGTGCCAGCTCGAAGACACCTTGTACCTGATCCCGAACGTGGCGCAGATGTTGTGGACCGCGGTGGCTGGAGACACCACCGGGGTGACGCTCCACAGCTGGCGCCACATGATCAACTTGGTGTTGCGCAACCTCATCAAGAACGTGCCAGTGGAGTACGTGAGCCAGTTCATGGGCGAGCTCCTTCCATTGGTGCTTCCACAGTTGGACCAGCTTCTTGTTGAGCACTGGGACCGTTTGTACCAAGCAGGCATGCAGCTCGACAAGCCGGTGGACGACGACCAGCAGTTGAGCGAGGAGATGATGGAGGAGCACCTTCTCCGGCAGCTTACGTACGTGGTGGACCGCATGGTGATTGATCTTGTGGGCCAGTTGCTGAGCAAGAACCTGTTGACGGAGCGGCAGCGGGCGATCCGCAAGTTGGTGTTGGGTCTGCCGCAGCTTCTTGCGCCGTTTGTACGCTTGTGCTGCCACCTTGTCACCTTCAAGGACACCAAGTGCTGTTTCAACACCATCTTGGTGGTGCGCTTTTTCCTTGACGAGGTGTTGTTGCGCAGTGACGAGGCAGACAAGTTTGTGTGCGACCAGCTCATGCGCGCGCTTCTCCAGGTGCTCATGGACGACTTCTTTGCCGATGCGCACGCCGAAACCGCGTACGCCTTGACGCTGTTGTACGTGACACTTCGCACCAAGAGCAGCTACCCGCTCGAGGTGTTGCACACCTTGCTCCCGGGTCTCACTGACGCCCAGCTCCGCAACTTTGAGGTGCAGTTGGGCCAGCAGACGGCGCTCCGCCAGCAGCGCCTGGTGGTGCTCGAGCTTATCCAGCTGTTGCAGGTGCGGGACGATGCTCAGGAGAAGCGTGAGCGTAGTCGCCAGTTGGATCCGCTGTACCGCAAGAAGAAAGCGGCCGCCATGGAGGACCCGCTCGATGGCTCCTTGGCCAATCTCTTTGGCGAGTAGATGAAACCTGATTTCAATATACACGTGAACCAACGCGTGCACTTTACCCTCTGTAATGTCCTCTCTGGAACCCGAGGCAGATGGCCACGGCATTGCGGTGCGGGCGATGGCAGAGGTGTTGGTGCGCACTGCTCTTGCGGCCAACATGGCTCCTCAGCCGCTTGCCCGCCTGGCCGTGAACAAGGCGATGCGCGACGCCACCAACCGCCGGATCAAGTTTGACGACGTGGTGGCGGCAGCGCAGAACATGCTTGCGCCGCTCGGCATGGCGTTGGAGACGTTGCCACCCAAGAGGAGCGGCAGCAGCGAGCCCCTGTACATGCTTGTGCTGACGCTCCTGCCTGCCGCCAAGCAGGTGCTCTACCAGCAGGACCTCCAGGCATACGCTGCCGATGCCATTGTTTACGGCGACGCGGCCGCTGAGCGAGCACGACAACTGGTGGGACCGGCAACAGACGGAGAGATGGTGGTGCAAGGGATCCTTGCCACGGTTCTTTGCGTGCTTGTGGCGAACCAGAATGCCATGCTTGAGCGAGACTTGTACGCCGTGCTTGCGGAGTTTGGGCTCCAGGCAGTGGAACAAGCGGTGCTGCACAACCACGTGGATGTGTCGTTGCCTCAGTTGATCCACCAGTTTGTGCGGTTGGAGTACCTTGTTATGAACGTGGACAAGGTGGAGGGCGCGGACAGCGTGGTGGAGTATGCACTTGGCCGGCGTGCTGTGGCCGAGTTTCCCCCTTCGCTGGTGTTGAGCATGCTCCAGGAGTTGTACGGAGAAGCTGACGATACACAGAAGGAGGTGTTTGTCAGAACGCTTCAAGACGTGTACCTGGGGTGGGCCCAAGTCCCCGAGCCACAGGCAGAGCCAACCACCACGGCTTAACGTCTATTGTCTACCATTACCCGACGCCCCCGGCGCCTCACCACACATCCTCCTGGTACCGGTTCTGCACCTTCATCTGGCGGAACATGGCAGTGGCCTTCTCGGCCAGGATGCCCTGCTGCAGCACGGCAATCTCGACAAACGCGGCAGCCACCTCGCGCGCCATGCGGCCGGCATCGCCACACACATACACGAACGCGCCCTGCAGGAGCAACTCGGCGATCTGCGTCGCCCGCTCCACCATGCGGTGCTGGACGTACACCTTGTCGGCCCCCTCGCGGCTGAAGGCAGTGACAAGCTCGAACTTGGATCCAAGCTGCTTGGAGTACTGGCTCCACTCGTCACGGTACAAAAAGTCCTCGGTGCTGGTGCGGCAGCCATAGAACAACACCATGGGCCCGACCTTGTCAGCATCAAGGGTCCCCGAGACCACCTGGTGCACACGGTCACGGACAAAGCCACGGAAGGGTGCCACGCCGGTGCCGGGTCCAACCATGATCACGGGGCTGGCCGGGTTGGTGGGGAGCCGGAACGTCAGGCGGCGGATGTGGACCGGAAGCTTGTAACCGTGGAGCGAGCCGTGGGGCCCCTCCAAGTCGTAGTGCACGGTCGGCAGGGTGCTGGCCTTGTTCTGGGCGAGCTGGAGGTGGCGCAACAAGTTGGTGGCCACACCGGTCACCACGCGGCCCTCCACCTTCTCGGCCTCCACCACGGCAGTGATGTGCACCGTGCGCTTCTCACTGAGCAGCAGCGACAGAATAGAGTAGTAGCGCGGCGTGAGCTTGGCCACCAGCTCAATCACAAACAGAAACGGAACGGTCCAAGGGGCCTTGCCCAGGAGAGCCGAAAGCACATCAGCGAGGTTCCACTGGTGGGAAAGCACCTCTTTTTTGAAGACGTCCTTGTTGCTGCTCCACGCAAGTGCCTGGGCCTTGGCCTCGTCTGTGGGGGCAAACGCGGCCACCAGGTTGAGCCACTCACGCGAAATCGGCCCGGTGATCTCGAGGTAGTGGCGCACAACAGCCTCATAGGTGGTGGGACTGGGGAAGGGAACGACAGTGGTAGGGTCAAGCAGAGACACGGCAATGACCTGGTCGCGCTTGGCAGCCAAACCCAACACCGCCAACAAGGCATCCACGTGCTCCAGTGCGTTCAGAGGCCACAACGCAAGGTGGTCGCCAGTGGAGTAGCGCACGTTCAGCGCCGAGAGGTCAAACTCGGCATGGATGCACAGCCGCGTGGGGTCTGCAAACAACTCACGAGACGTGGAGACAGGTGCAAGGTACGGGTTGTTGTGGTCGAACGGACCATCGACGTTGCCGGTAAGGTGCTTGGAGTTGGGCTCCCCAAGTGACACACCTGCGGCATGCTTGTCCTCGGCCTGTTCGGTCACTTCCAACTGGGGCTGGTAGGCCACGGCGTGCTGCTCAATGCCCAACTCGTCGTGGATCAGCTCAAACACCAACTCCTTCCACGCAAGGTAGTCCTCATCCATGGTGCCCTTACCATCGTCACCCTCACCATAGGGCCCGAGGGGCTTGGCTCCAGCATCCTTGAGCTGCTTGTCCACACGTCTGCCCACAGCGTTGTAGAACTCGTAGGTGGTGTTGCCAAGACCAAACACGGTGAAGCGGAGGTTGTCGAAGCCCTCGGCAAGATCCATGTACTCAACAAAGGTGCACGCATTGTCGGTGGGATCACCCTCGCCATAGGTGGCCATAAAGAAGAAGGCAAGCGTGTCCTCGGGCACGTTGACAAGCAGTTCGCCCTCGTACAATTCGAGATCGGCCACCATCAGCAGGAGCCCCATGCGCGCAGTCAACTCCTTGGCAAAGCGGTGAGCATAGTCCTCAGCAGTGCCGGTCTGGGAACCATAGAACACCACGCACCGCTTCTTCTGGGTGCGCAACACCTCGGCGATGTCGGACAGCGAGGTGGGGACAGCAGCCACAGCCACCGGGTCCACGGCCCAGAGCTTTCCACGCAGAGCGTACGCCACAAGCGCAGCAGCAACAGCGGCGAGCACCGCCAAGTCAAGCGTGTCGAGAGCCATGAAAAGAGTGGTGCGATGGAGCCACAGGCGGTTGTGTCGTTTATCGCTCGTTCGGAAGGTCGGAAAATGCTGCCTGATTGGGACATGTCCGATATGGCCGTGCACACCCGTGCACCGTGCACACCCGTGCACCTTGCACCTCTACACACCCATACACCCACCGCTTTTTTCACCTGCCTCCATGTCGCACATTCTTTTCGACGACATCTTCACGGTGGAGCTGGTGGACCCCGGCCGCTACACCAAGGCGGCGCGCGTGCTGGGCCCCCTGCTGACGGCGCCTGACGTGCGCATCCAGCTCGACATCAACCGCGAGTTGTTCCCGGTGGTGCAGGGCGATGCTCTCACGGTGACGCTTGCGTCGCTGCTCTCGCCCGACGGGACCGCGCCGCCCGCGGGCCTGTGGCGGCCGCCCAAGGCCGGTGAGCGGCTGCTTGCCGACGACTACGAGTACGTGATCCACGGCACCGTGTACAAGTTTGAGGAGGGTGCCGACGACAAGACCGCCGTGTACGTGCTGTTTGGCGGCATGTTGATGTGTCTCGAGGGTGGCTACCGCCTGTTGGCCGGGTTGAAGCAGGAGCAGGTGTATTTGTTGGCCCGGCGCTAGGCCCCCTTCCGACTCCGGTTTGGAATAGATATTCGCCATCGCAATCCCCTTGCATAATCATGTCTGCTCCTGCCACCGACCCTGCTGTGGACGACACCACGGACCTGCTGGTGCGCTATGCGGCGTATGCAAACCGCTTGCGCACGATTCTCCGGGCCTCCCACCGCTATGTGGCGTACACCAGTGACATTGGCGAGCTGTTCCGCCCGGTGGCGCACCCCACGTTGGTGCTGGTGGGCTACGGCATTCTGTGGTTGTACATCCTCGGCGACGTGCTGTACGAGGGTTGGAAGGCCAAGCTTCGGCAGGAGGGTCGCTACCACCCCGGGCTCCGGCCGTGGGACGCAGTGCCGGCTGCTGACCCGGCCGCCGCGGTGGCGGCAGCAGGCGAGCGGGACTGGAAGTGGCAGGCGCTCCAGCGCGGCGTGTTCCAGCTGATTGCGCTGATGGGGCTTCCGGCCTTTACTATCCACCTGCTGGTGCGGTACAGCAGTGTGTTGTTCAAGCTGGCTCCGCCGACACTCAAGACGTACGGCCCAGTGGGTGTGGGGTTGGCGGTGGTGCCGGTGTTGCCGTACTTGTTTGACGAGCCGGTGGAGAAGGCAGTGGAGTGGGTCTTTGACGAAGGCGAGAAGATGTTGGGCAGCCGCAAGCTCGACTAGGCGGCTGCCTGGGGACGGCTATAGTTGAAGGTTCCACACTCACGACAGGTCCGGGCCGCGGTGTTGGCGTCAAACTCCAAGATGGCTTCCTTGACCTGCGTGCCGAGATCCACGCAATGGAACGACTTCTCGTAGATGATCACACGGCAGTTCAGACAGTAGTAGCGGATGGCATCGTCCACGCCCTCGGGCCGGTCCTGCTCCACCACCACACCCACGGTGTTGGCAAACCGCACCGGGTTGTGCGGAGTGTTGGGCGGGAGAAGAAACAGGTCGCCTTCCTCAATGACAATGTCGCGGAAGAGGTCCTTCCCCTCGTCATCCTTGTCCACCACCTTGAGACACATGGCGCCTGTGTGCTGGTAAAAGTACTCGGGCGTTTGGTTGATGTGGTAGTCGGTGCGCTCGTTGGGCCCCCCCACCACCATGACGGTAAAGCCCCCGCGGTGCAAGCAGAAGTTGTTCACGGGCGGCTGGAGAACGTGCTGGTTCTCCGCCACCCACTTGTGGATGTTGATGGGAGCAGAGAGCATGGCGTGACTAATCAGGCTGCACAATGTGGGTAAGCCGTTACGATTCTCCAAGTTGCTGCGGCAACCGGAAGCTGACACAATACATGGGCTTGGTGGGGGCCACCTTGCGCACCGTGTGGAAGGCACACGTGCTGAGCGGGAGCACGGCGGCCGTGGTCTCCAAGTAGGTCAAGATCCGCGCGTGCACCCGCGCGTGCAACTCCTCGTCCGTCACCTCCTCGCCCTGCTCGTACTTTTCAAAGCAGTATACGTGCACCATGGGCATGGGGGTGCCCTTGGGGAAGGCTCCAAGGAAGGCCCCCAAAAACGTGATGGCGCTGTCCGGAAGGTTCATGACATAGTGTGCCGCGTGAGAAGGCACCGGTACCACCTCGGCCTTGGCCATTTTGTGGCGAGAGCGGTTGGGGAGCGAAATCTCAGGCAGCTCCTCGCGCCACTGCTGCAACAAGGCCGTGCTCTCGCGGATGAACTCCGCCCCGTCAAGGTTGAAACAGCGCACCGTGCGTCCCACCTTGTTGATGCCCACGTTCTCCACGAGATACTGGTGGCTGGCCGGGTTGAGGTCGTTGGCCAACACCACGCAGTGCTTCTTGCCGGCCGGAACCGCAAACGGACCCACGCCACCCATAACGTCAGCCACCACCTCGCCCGGTGCAAACATGCCCACCAAGCGCGCGTGCTCGGTCAGAAGCCGCAGGTTCCAGTACACCTGGCCAAAGTCAAACCGGAAGATGCACCCGGCCTCGTGCTGCTCCACCACAAGGTCGTTCTCTCCTGCAAGCACCACCATGGGGAAGGTGCGGAACTTGGTGGCAATGGTATCAGCCTTGTCCACCACCGTGCGAATGGAGGGGTTTTTGTCAAGCGTCACCTCTCCAATAAGCTTGCCATACTTTTTGAACGGCTCCTTGAGGTTGTAGTGAGCCACATGGCCCGTGACGGTGAAACCAGACGGAATATCGTGCTGGAGCGAGTCTGGAAGCGCAGTCCGCAACACCTCGTCCTGTTTCCAGAACGAGTAGTCGAGCAGCACTTCAAACGACTCGACTGTGGCCTTGGCCGCATCCACCGCCGCCACTGTGCTGGGCGCCACCTGGTCCCGCCACTTGTCCACATCCACCTGGTGACTCAACAACACCCCCTTCTCGCTGCCCAACTTGCGCACATGGTTCACGCCCGACAACTGGAGAATGTCGGCGCGCGCAGCGGCCTTCATGAACCCGCCAATAAGCGCCGGCCGCACAAACCGCACCATGGGCACCCGCAATACACGGTGGAAAAACGCCTTGTCGAGCGTGGCCATGCCCTGCGGACACGCCGGCGGAGCCAACATGGGATCGCTCATGGCGAAAAAAAAACCTCTTCCCATGCTGCTCCTCATCTCCACCACGCGCGCGGACGACGAGCCGGTGGAGAGCGCTGTGGACGTTGTCACGCCCGGAGAGATGGTCACCGACGACCCTGTATGGATGCGAGGGCACGGCACCTATTCTCACGAAGACCAGACGTTTCTGGCGGTGGCAGGCGTGGTGCTGCGCGTGCAGCGCTTGCTCTCGGTGGAGCCGCTCCGCGGCCGCTATGTGCCCACAACCGGTGACCACGTGGTGGGGCGGATCACGCTGGTGGGCAACAAGCGCTGGAAGGTGGACATCGGGGGTCGCACAGACGCCGTGCTCATGCTTGGGCTGGTGAACCTTCCTGGCGGCGTGCTCCGCCGCAAGAGCGAGAGCGACGAGTTGGCCATGCGGGGCTTGCTCAAGGAGGGCGATCTTCTCAACTGCGAGGTGCAACTGTTGTATCAAGACGGCGCTGCGGCGCTCCACACGCGCTCGCTCAAGTACGGCAAGTTGCGCAACGGTGTGTTTGTCAAGGTGCCGCTGGCGTTGGTGGTGCGCACCAAGTCCCACTCGCACACACTTCCCGGCGGCGTGCTGGTGATTCTCGGGGTGAATGGGTACGTGTGGTTGCTGCAGACCCTGGAGGCCGGACGCGACGTGCACGTGCGCGGCGGGGCCTTGGCTGGTGCCAGCGGCAGCTATGCACCGGGCCAGGCTCTGGTGCTGATCACGCGGCTCGAGGAGGAGCTGCTGTGGGAGATTTACTCTGACCAGAACGACGTGATCCGGCCGCGCGTCCGCGAGGCAATTGCACGGTACCGCAACTGCATTCTTGCGTTGGCCCACTGCGGAGTGGGCTTGACGGAGGAGCGTGTGGTGGCGGCATACGATGCAAGCTTGGCACGGGCCAGTGCAGGAGACTTGGTGGAGCGGGAGGCAATGGAGGAGATTGGCGAGGGAGTGTTGAACATGGAGAAGATGCGTGGAGGGTAATCCTTGTAGCAGGAACAGCGGCACGGCAGCCAGAGCTACAGCACCTGGACAAGCATAGCCGTTGCCATGGGGGCCTAGAGACTGCCCCAACCAAAGAAATAGCTGCCCACGGCACCCACCACGCCCTGTTTGGGCTTTTCCTCCTTCTTCACCACCTCTTCGCGGAAGAAAAGGTCGTGGCCGTCCTTGATGCCCGAGGCAGGAGCAGACGCCGGCGCGGTCCCTGCTGCCGAAGCGGGAGAGGGCATCACGCCAGCCACCCCCACCCGGCCACCAGGACTGAACACTGGCTTCAACGGAGTGGCACCGCGCGACGTGTCACCCACGTCGTCCCCAGCAGCAATCAGCTTCTGGGTCAACTTCTCCACCGTAGTCTTTGTGTACGGCACCACGCCAATCAACCGCCCCAGGTAGAACAACCCGTTGTCCTCCAACGCGCGGAGCGCCAGGGCCGGGTTGTCATACGTGAGCTTGACCCAGCTGCTTCCCAGAAAGATGGGTGCCGGGGTGCGCTCCGGCGGCGGCGGGCCGTTGGCACGCAACACAGCAAAGTCCTCGAGAATCGGTCCGTACTGCCGAAAGTGGCTGATCACCTCGTTGGCAACCAGCTCGTTGTACCCAAACACAAGCACCGCCGCCTCCCCGGGTGCTAGCGGCGTGATGGCAGCAGGCTCTGCAGCGCCCTTGCGGTTAAACACATTTGCAAACGACCGCGGGTCCCGCCGCACAAACAGGTCGGCGGCCTGCTCCTCCACTGCAAGCGGCTCAACCCAGTCGTACATCGACTTTGCCGGCGGAAGGTCGCTCTCGACCGCGTTCCCGGTCGTGGCGGTGCGCGCCGTGCCTCCCATGTGGCCAAACTGGAGCGCCAGGTCAAAGTCACTGGCGGGAGCCGGACGCGGCGCAAGGGCCGTGACCGCGTCAGCACGCTTGCTGCTGCGCGCCGCAAGGTGGTTGGGCACCACGCGTTTCTGCGGGTTGCGGATCCACGTCGGCGCGCTGGCGGCGGGGGCTGTGAAGGCGGGTGGAAGCGACATGTTTAGATGAGCGACGATATTTTGCAATGCTTGCGTGGTTTGACCGCTACCTCGCGCGGCCCGAGTTCCGGGCGCTGTTCAACCCGCAGGCCCTGGAGCAGGAGGCACAGGCGTTGGCCCAGTTTGACGAGGCGGTGGCTCTGGGCAAGCGGTGGCGCCGGTGGGGGGCCGTGATGAACACACGGCCCATGAAGCGTCGCATGATGTGGGTCTATGTGGGCATGTACGGTGTGGGGGCAGCTCTCTTTTGGCAGTACCACCAGGGGGACATGGAGCGGGAGCGGGCAGTGAGCCAGTTGATGGAGCGCCAGGGTCTGTGGAGCGAGTATGACGAATTGCGGTACAAGCTGTTGACGGCCCGGAGCATGCGCACGCGGGACCAAGCCCGGCTTGAGGAGTATGAGGCGGCACGCAAACAGTGGAGAGGTACCGGAGAGTTCAATCCGCGGCCAGAGGAGGTGCCGCGCGCCAACCGCTATCTGTACAACCTCCCAGGCGCGGATGCCGTGGTGGCACCAGCCACCGACACCACGGACTTTTACAACGCCAAGGCGGAGGAGTTTGACAAGGCAATTGCATGGGAGGAGCGGATTGCCATGATTGGGCGGCGGAGACGGTGGGCTATGGCCCATTGCCGCGGAGACGTGCTCGAAGTGGCGTGCGGCACAGGCCGCAACATTGCCTACACCAACGTCGACGCAATCCGCCTGCTCACGTTTCTGGACGCAGCCCGCAACATGGTGGAGGCGGCGCACACCAAGTTCCGTGAAAAGTACCCCCACTTTGCACGAGTGGGGTTTGTGGAGGGCCGGGCCGAGAGCTTGGGCGTGGCGCTGGAGGTGCGGTACGACACGGTGGTGGAGACGTTCGGAGTGTGTTCGCATGAGGACCCAGTGGCAGCCGTGCGCAACATGGGCCGCTTGCTCAAGCCTGGCGGGCGGGTGGTGCTTGTGGAGCATGGCCGCAGTTACTACGACTGGGTGAACCGGTTTCTCGACACCCGCGCCCCGCAGCGTGCCAAGGAATGGGGGTGTCGCTGGAACATGGACATTGGCGAGGTGGTTGACGACCTGGGGTTGGACGTGGTGGCGGAGAAGCGGTTTGATTTTGGAACCACCTGGTGCTTCATCTTGAAACGCAAGGAGGACCCGCTCCGCGAGGAGGAGCTTGGCTGGGTGGCTCGGTTGAGCGGCCGCCAGTCCGACTGAGGCGACACGGACCTTGACTACCGGAATATGGCAACCAGAGTCACCCGGCGCACTCCGAGTCAGTGTACATACAAACTAAGGACTCAGCACAGCCCCCGCCAAGGAGCCACGCGCCAAGAGTTTCGGCATCGCGCGGCTGCGGACAGAGCCGATTTAAAGCCGCTCATCGCATGGGCATCGCCGGATCGCAAGCCCCCTTCCAACCACCCCTCCCCCGTACCACATGGCCCCCAAGACGACGGTGATCGTGACTCACCTCCCCAAGCTGTTTTTTGCACACACCACCCGAGCCTTGCTGTCGGCAGAGGAGCTCAAGGTGGCGGTGCTTGCCTTGGGTGTCACGGACCAGCTCCAGCACTATGGCGACCTTCCCCTGTTGGCGCGAGTCGTAATGGTGTTTCGCGAGGAAAAGAGCGCGGCCACCGTGGCTGAGTGGCTCACAAGCCACTCCCACGAGTACGTGGAGTCCGGTAGTGCCGGTTTCCGCGTGCTGCTCCAGGAGAGCATGCTCCAGCGCCTGCGTCTGGAAGGCAGCGGCGAGCTTGTGGCACCACCACTGCCAGTGCTGCCACAGGGGCTGGAGGGATACACAGAACCCGAGCCTGCCAAGTTTGACAACGCGCGCGCGTGGGAACGCTTGCAGCTGAGCCCCACCACCGGACCCCAGTTGATGGACTTGGAGTACCTCGTGAACGCCAACAAGCCGCAGAGCGGCAAGCGCACGCAGACACTCTTTGCCCCGTTGAAGTTGGACACTTCGGTGGGTGCCAGCTCTCGCGAATCGACCCCTCTGAGTCCCGTGATCACGCTCGAGGAGAGCTAGTGGCAACACCTGTAAGTTATAGTCGGTCTGGCGCCCCACCCTAGTTGGTGTACCCACTGAACGAGCTCCAAAACTTGTCCACGTCCAATGTCTCGGCCAACTCCACATCGAGCTGGTCCAACTGTGCCGCAAAGAACAGCCCAAAGTACGCACGTGGGTCCTCCGAAGACATGGACGTGGGCAAAGTTGTGTTGAGAAGCGTCAGAAGCAGCGCTGGCATCGGCAGAAGCTGCAGTGCTGCCTGCTGCGGCAGGCCTGCTGCCGGCTGGTCCACATCCTGCCAGTTGTCGCTGCGCAGCGTGTCGATGAACTGAATAAAGTGCGACAGAATCCGCTGGAGCGTCAGCACCCCAAAGTACAGCATCAACGCCGTGTTCACACATGCATCAAGCACCTTCTTCGAGAACTCGAGAAGCTTGCGTTTCGGGAAAAGCACCACAGGCTGCGACAGTTGCCAGTCGGCCGCTGTCGGGTTGGGCTTCTTCAAAGCGTTCCAGGCAATGTCCGAGTAGTACGGATACAGGAGCAGCTCCAACCGCGCAAGATCAAAAGCCTCGAGGTCGGCACCCGCAGCGGCCTCACGGACTGTTTGGTACGTGTGCACCGTGTAGTAGTGCGGGTTGAGAGCAATCAGTCCGAGCGCCAAGTCGGCGCGCGTGAGCACCTTGACAAACACGGGGTAGATGTAGGTTGGCAGCGTGAAGGCTTCGAGCCGTTCGGCATAGTGGTGCACGCAGTGAAACGCCAACACCAGATACTTGACAAGGTGGTGGGTGTAGTGCCGCTGCTCAGTGAGAAGCAGGAGGATGTAGAACATGGCGATCATCATGTCGAGCAACTTCACCTTGGCGTGGAGCCACCACCCAAGCACAAACGGTTTGGGTTCTCCCAGAGCCATGAGCACATCCCCACACTGCCGATCCTCCACGTGGCCCGAAAACAGCTCGTTGTAGATCTGCTCCAAACGACGAGTCTTGCTTTCAAGCGTCTTGAGTGTGGTGGTGCTTGGCTGCGCCAGCAGATTCACCAACGCCAGAAGATCGTGGAAGATGAGCGTGATGCGGTAGGTGAGCATGTGGTGGCTTCCCTCCGGGGCCTTTGGCGGCTCAAGTTCGGCAAAGCACCGCGGCTCGATCGTTGGAATCGTCCCACACTCGAGCGAGTTGCACGCGTCGAGAAGCATCATGAGCCGCCACGTGGCCTCGTACTGCGGGAACGGCCGCTCCACGCCGGTGGGGTTGCGGTGCATGCCCATAGTATAGCCCATCAGCACAGCAAGACGGAAGAGAATGTTGCCGTTCTGCACGTACATCGCGTCGCCGTCGCTCGGGTTGAAGTGCTTGTAGAGGCGGAGAAGAAGCAACGTAAAGAGCGCCTCTGGCAGCAGCTTCTCCATGTACTTGGCATGGGCAAGACACTGGAGAATCACGTCTCCAAGCCAGGCTGGTTCAAGAAGAAGCAGGTCCGGTGGAGTCAGCGCCTCGATGCCCCCGAGGTCCAACGGACCGTTGCCCGTCTTCTCAAACCCGTGTGTGACAAGCACCAACGAAAGCATAAGCGCCATCTTGGCAAAGTCCAGGTACTTGTTGCGGATCGTGATCTTGATAAGTGGACCCAGCGGCTGTGCATCCACCGCCCACCGCGGCGGCTTGGGTGGTTCCTGGAACAAGGCCCGGAACCGCCGCTGTGTCTGCTCCTCCTCCAAAATAGGAAAGAACGGAGAGATACACTTGAAGTAGCCGTTGATGTAGCGCTGGAGCGTGGCAAGCGGCGGGAGCGACAGTTCAAGCACCTTGACATACTGCGCCGCACCCTGCGTGCTGCTGCTGACAAGATCATCCAGCCCGGTGCTCGAGGGCAGCGTAAATGGCGGAACCTTGTCCTGCCGGGCCAGCGGGCCCTCGTGGCGCGGGAACAAGTGGGCAAAGTGCTCGCCCAAGCCGCGGAGCAACGGATCGCACATCATGCACGCGTTCCACAGCGTGGGCCCGTAGTAGGTGAAGCGGTTGCCGGTTTCCTGCATGCACAGCAAGCCGTTGAGCGAGATGGAGGTGTTGAACAAGCGCTCGTACTCCAGCTGTGGCTGCGGCGCTGCTGCTGGCGCTGCTGCTTCTCGCTCCTTCCGCCGCAAGGCATCCACCCGCGCCCGCAACTCGCGCCGCCGCTCGTGTGCGTCCCGGCGGTGCCGGTTCAACCGCTCCTCAAGCACCGCCACCTCACTCTGCAAGTTCATGATCTCCTCCTCCTGCCGCTGCTCCCGGTTCGGCAACAGCACAAACAACGCCTTGTCGTAGATGCAGAGATGCGTGGGGATGCCGCGCCCCACACACGCCAGACACGGGTGCTCCCGATCGCACTTGGCCTTCCGCCGCCGACACGCCAAGCACAGCACTGCGTTGCGCGCCCGCGTGCGCTCCAGCTGGTCCGCCGTGCTCATTTCGCTGCAAAACGGGATGTGCTTATGTGATGATGTGGGGAGCACGCCCCGCGCTTAAATATATCACGTGGCCAGCCCGGTGCTGGAGGCCCGCACCCGCTGCACTGCCTCGAGCAACCTGTCGTAGGTGGAGTCCATGGCATGCTCGTCCATGGAGGCCCTAGGGGTTTCCTCGGCATGCTCGTCGCCTCCGTCCTCGCTCAGCTCCCCGCCCTCCATCGCCCGCACCTCACGCAACAACTGCGTCATGCCCATGCCCTGTTGCTGCATCTTGGCCACAAAGTCCTCTGCTGGGTTCTTGCCCACGGCACGGATGATGGCCTCCCGAAGCTCGCTGCCTGTGGGCACGTGTTCCAACCGATCCTCGTCCTGGCCATGCATGTTGAACCGGATCTTGTGCACCTCGCCCTCCTCTTCTTCCATCCGCTGAGCCTCCACGCTCTGGTGCAGCGCTCGCCGGAACAACACCGGCTTACCGCTCGTGCGGTCCTCCACAGCACCGCTAGCATCGGTAACCACCTCGTGGGGCACGCTCTCCGCGGCAGACTCGGCTGCACTCGGCACCGGCGGCTGCTTGGGACTAAAGTACAGCAGCATCGACGCCACGGCCTGCAGCACCACCGGCAGCACGATCGGCCCTGTGGTGATGGTATCGTGCGAACGCGCGTGGATCAACGCCGGGCCCACGGGCGGCACGGTCTTGGTCAGCGCACAGCTCCGCTCCAAGATGCTCGTGATCTTGCCCAACGAGTCGTCCAAAATACACAACCGGATGAGGTTCTCCTTGCCCTGGAGCAGGAGCGTGCCCGCCGTGCGCTGCGCAAAGAGCGTGTCGATACGCTGGTGAATCAACTGCCGAAGCGTCCGCGCCCGTTCCACCATCAGCGTATTGATGATGCCCTGCGTCTCCTGGCATGCCAGCGGCCCGCCCATCGACCCAAGCAACTTTTCGGCGGTGCGCGTGAGCAACAGCCCGTCAAACATGAGCTCTTCTTCGTCATCGTTCACAGTCGCCGGCGGTCCCTTTTCAATCGACGTCTCCATGTTGCGCATCAACTGGACCGCCATCCGCCGACCCCACTCCTCACTCACCACCTGCTTGTCGAGGTCAAGTGTGTAGAGCGACGGAGACATCTTGACGGCGTGGTACAACTCCTCCACACACTCCTCCAGGAGGTGCGGATTCCCAAGAAACAGCACGTGTACAAGGCGCGTACAGCGCGGGAGCACGGCGCTGAGCACGCGGATGCTTGTTTCGTCCAAGTTGTTGAGGTCAAAGTGGATGCGGCGGAGATCAGGAAACTGCGGAAGCCGTTTCTCCAACACCTTGAGGATCCCCGGGAAGAGCTGCGGAAGCAGACTGAGATCGAGAAAACGAAGTGTCGGGACCTGCCCCAACGCCGCAAGCAACCGGTCCATGTCGTCCACACTCGACACATTCGTCAGGTTGAGCAGGAAGAACATGAGCTGCGGCGCCTTGGAGATCCCAGCAATAAACGGCTCCAACTGTCCCTGTGTGAGATCGTTGTACGCCACATCCACTCCAAAACAGTGGCTCCCAGGCGACGTGACCCACTCACAGAGTGCCGTGGCCTGCCCCACCGTCAACCCGGTCTGAGCCACCCCAAGACGTCTGGTAGAAAGCCCCACGCCGTGGCGGAGCAAAAGCGCAAACTGTTCGTCCAGAAGACGACATCCGTTGATCACCAACTCTTCCAACCCGCCACGGAAGAGCAACGCGTTGATGAACAAGTTCCAGTCCATGGATGCGCGATACATTTCCTGCGGCGTGTCGGGCTTGACGCGTTGCTGCGAAATATCGAGCCGCGTGAGCAGACGGTTGCGGCTGAGGAACTTGCACAAGAGCCGCCATCCGTCCGGCCCCATGGCCACGTTCCGGAGCGACAACTTTTCGAGCTGCGCCGTCATGCGGAGCAGCAGGAGAAGCACATAGAGCATCTCGTTTGTCACCGTCACATTGTCCAAGATCAACGTGTGGATGGGCGTGATGGCAATGAAGTCCAGGAACAGCAACACGTCGATAAGCGTGGGACGCGGGTTGAGGAGCTTCAACACCTGCAACGGCCGCTTCTTGCCCTTGAGCTGCTTGAGTGTTGTGGGGATCGGAAGAATCTCTCGGAGGTGGCAGCACCGCGTGTACACCAACTCGAGCGGGATCTCGTGCGGGCCCTCGTCCTCGTCGCTCGACTCCTCCGTCTCCGCTGGCTCCTCACCAAACTGGTTTTCGTGCATATGCATCGGTCCATCGATGCCGCCCTTGGCGGTTCCAAGAATACCCACCCGGCTCACCAACTCCTGCACCTCGGCATCGTCGCCGGCACTTCCAACACTCACCAGTCCCTTGCGCAGCTTGCTGCCCCGGCGAACGTCATCTGCCAACTTGACGGCCACTGCATGGGCTTCCTGTGCGTGACGCTGCAGCTCGCGCAACGCCATCTGGTGACGGTGCACGGCCATTTGGTACTCCTCGTCCAGCTCCTTGAGCTGCTTGGTTTGAGTCCCGGTGTCGGCAGCCGCCCCTGACGCTGGCACAATGCCCAAGTTGAGTCTTGAGGGTGGCGCTAGAAGGTCCGAGGGAATCACCACGTTGCCCTTGTGGGGATTGCGACTGGGAATCTGCTGCTGCGGGTCCTCCTTGAGTTCGTCAAGACGGAACACCACCCGCTTGAGGTTGATCCGCGAGAGCTCCTCCAACGGAAGCGGCTGCGGCCGGTTCGGGTTTTTGTTGAGCACCACGCGTTCTTGAGGGACGTCGGTTTCCACTATCGAACGACGGCGAAACATGCCCAGCGACAGCCCAACCGAGGAAGCGGAGTGCACCAGGCTGGCCTGGGAGGCCACGCGTGGAGAGCGGGTAGGAATTGGCACTGCCTCGGACGCCGCCGCTTTGGGCAGGCCTTGCACCGACGAGGCGGTTGCAGGTACCGGGCCGCCCTTCAATTTGGAAGCCAACCCACTGAAAAACCCTCGCTTGGAGCTGGAGTTGGAGCGCAGCACCAGCCCGCCGATGGCCTGCTCCTGCTGCTGGATGCTCCGAGAAGAAGATCGCGGACGGCCAGCTGGCGGGGCAGTGGAAGCAGAACTGGAGGACCGCGGCCGCGAGGAGGCAGCCGCCGCAGACGCTCTCACGCCCTCGGACAACTTGGAGGTTTGCCGTTGCTGCGACTCCACCGCGGCCGCGCGCTCAGCGACGATGGTGGTGGCGGGAGCCAAGATCGGGGTCAGCGAGGGCTTGCTTGGCGGCGGCGGCGGCGGCGGCGGCAGCAGCTGGGGAATCAGCGACGCCCCGAGAACCTGCGCCTCCCCCTGGATCTTGTTCAACTTCTTGGCCTTCACCCGAGCAAGCCAGTCAACATCGCCGTTCGACACGCCCAGAACATTCGGAGGCGAAGCCATTGGGAGGACACAGGACAAGCACTCACACAACCAGAGGAGAACCACGCCCACGGAACCTTCGGCTGACGTCAGAGATGCGCCCGGCTGTCGCCCCGCTGTGTTGCATACCAAGCGAGGCGGCGTGTCGCGACCAGTCGCATCACGTGCCGCCAGTGGTAGTTCCCGTACCAATGCGCGTCGGCATGGCCCTGCATGGTGGCGACGCACACGGCGTGATGTCATGCCGCGTGCATGCGCAGTCACGTGCATGACAAATCCGCGGGCTAGCCCCGAGATTGCCATGCTGTTTCGGGCGCTTACCGCCGAAATTCGCAAATGTGTCGCCAATCTCATAATCTTCATAATCAGCGGGGTAGCATACATTTTCTCTTCTTGCCACCTGCCATGTTGTCGAGAACTGTTTTGAGATCTGTGCGTGTGGGTGTGCGTGCCGTGGGCCCGCGCGCCGTTACCGCCCCTGTGTTTGCTCGCCCGTACCACCAGAAGGTGATCGACCACTACACCAACCCGCGCAACGTGGGCACCATGGACAAGCTGATCAGCAACGTGGGCACGGGTCTTGTGGGTGCGCCGGCCTGTGGCGACGTGATGCGCTTGCAGATCCAGGTCAACGATGAGACCGGCGTGATTGAGGACGTCAAGTTCAAGACGTTTGGCTGCGGGTCCGCCATTGCCAGCTCTTCCTACGCCACGGAGCTCATCCGCGGCAAGACCCTTGAGGAGGCGGCCAAGATCAACAACGGCATCATTGCCAAGGAGTTGCTGCTCCCGCCCGTGAAGTTGCACTGTTCCATGTTGGCCGAGGACGCTATCAAGAGCGCCATCAAGGACTACCGCACCAAGCGCGCCACCCGCAAGCCCACGCTTGGTCCCGGTGCCGCGGCGTGAAGAGATGACTGGTATGTAGTATTCGCCTCGTATCCCAGCGATACAGCCTTGAAATTGACATCATGATCCAACCCCCCGCTGTTGGTGGTAGCTACCACTTGCGGCCCACCTGCCGCTGCACCGCCATTACGCCCTCGATCTTCGTCTGGGCCTCCTCAAGCAACTCCTTGCGCTGTTGCAACTCGATGTGGCGCTTCACCTTCGGGTCTTCTTTGGCAAAAAACTCGATCTGCTCTGGCGTCAAGCTGCCAAAGAACCGCCGGTCCAACTCGCGCGGGAACTTGTAGTAAAAGTCCGCAAGCAACTCCACGTTGAGAAAGAGAATTGCCGTTTGCGTGAGCTTGTCCGCCACTGCATCGAGAAAGATCTCCGGGCACTGCACTCGGTTGTCCTTGCTCTTGCACTTCAGCAGCTTGAGCCACCCAAGGCGCGTCTTCACCACAAGCAGCCGGTCCTTGAGAAACATGGCATCCCGGCCGTGAGCAAGCAACAACGGCAGAAACCCAAGCGCCTCGTTGTCCATGGCCGGGGTCATGCCCCCCGCCACCGCCAGGTCACGCTGCTGGAGGTAGGTCATCACCAGCGCCAACTTCCGCCCCCCCACCTGCCGCTTCAACTCCGCAAACGCCTCGTCACACTGCCGCATCTCCTCCTTGAGCAACGCCACCGCATGGTCCCGCAGCTGCATCCACTCCCGATCCTCCAACTCGATCTCATACTTGAACGGCTTGATGCAGTTCTCCACCTGGTCCGCCGTGGTAAAATACCGCAGTTTGAGCACCAGCGCTGCAGCCTCCTTCACCTGGGCCTGGGCAAGCGGGTGATTGCGCAAGTCCGTCTTCCCCACCAAGTTGCCGATCTCCGTGAGCAACGCATCCGTCACAAGTGTCGTCAGCAACCGGCCCACTCCAAGCTTGGTCAACGAGCTCTGCGCAAGATCAACCTTCTTGTGCCAATACACATCGTCCAGCTTGGCCTGCGGAAGTTCGTCAAGCAACGGCTCCACTGCAAACAGCGCACTGCCGCTGGACGGCTTGTTCCAGTAACGCTCCGCAAGCAAATCAAGCACCTTCTGGTCAAGCTGCGCCTTGAGCAACTGCCGGATCTCGGCTCGCCCAAAACGCTCGCCAAACTCCTTCACCAGCACCTTCAACGCATCGATGTTGTTTGCAAGATACGTCTCCGGTGTCAAGGGCCGGTCGTTGAACTCCACTTTGAACCGATACAGCGCCTCCTCCAACTCCTGCTGGATGGCAAGGTGTGTGGGCTGGAGCAGCAGCGCCATCAGCCGCTCAAGCACCCGCATAAGCTTGCGCCGCAACAGCCGAGTGCCCACCGTTGTGCCCTGGTAGTGCTCCTTGTTGGCACGGAAGAACTGCGCCTCCAGCAGCAGCTGGCTCGACAACACCTGCAGCGGCAGCTGGTTCCCGCCAAACAACCGAGCCGCACCCCCGGTCTTGGCCGGTGGTTTGGTGACCACACCAACATACCCCATCCGCAACGGATACCGCTTGTTGGTGAGAATCTCGCGTCCCTGTTCGGGCAGCACCAAGTCAAGCTTGGTGATCACACCAATCGTGCGCTCGCCACGCGGATCCATCACCTTGGCTGCTCTCAACGCCGTCGAGTTGGCGAGATCCACGTCCGCCGCACTGATTGCAAGAATGATGTTAGGCTGTTCCAAGTACCGGTCGCAAACCGCCCGGATCTTGGACTTGAGCTCCACTGGCTGGTCGGCGGCCTCGACCTGGATGTACCCCGGGAGATCCACGAGTGTAAGGTCAGGCACGCGAGGAGAACGAATGGTGAGTTGGATGGGCTCGTCACTCACCGCTTGCTCGGCAGGCACCGCCATGTTCAAGTCAAACAACACCTTGCGCACCTGGTCAAAGTCAGAGATGTTGTTCATGCGCAAGGCTGGGAAATCGGCCACCTCGCTAGCCGCATCGGGAGTGTTGACAAGCGTGAGCTCAATTGGCCGCCGCGTAACCATGTTGGAGCCCTTGGGAAGAAACAGCTGCCCCACAATCAGCTCCAACACGCTCAGCTTTCCGCTCAGCTGCGAGCCAACAACCACAATCGACGGAAGCCGGAGCGTGTCGCTCTGGTCAATCAGCTGGAGAAGAGCCCGGATCTCGATCATCTGCCGTGTAAGCGACATCATACCCTCAGACACCTCGCTGTCTGCCTCCTGTGCCTCCTGTTCCAGCAGCTCGTCCTCGTCTTCATCCTCGTCCGTGTCCCCATCTTCGTCCGAAGACGCCACGCCCAAGGCGGTTGCTGCAACCACAGCGGTGCCGGCATCATCGGGAGGGGGGGCCCCGCTTGCACTGCCCCCCGCCTTGCCACCCCCGCCAAACAAATGGTTCCAGGCATCCTTGCCGCCGTCATAGAGGTTTCCCATGGCTCCTCTGATGCCGTCCACCTGATCCTGTGCGTAGCTCGACGCCTGCTCAACCTTGTATGCCACGTACGTGCCGGCGCCAGCAAGCCCGCCGCCCACTGCCGCGGGGATGCGCGTGGCCTTCAACAAGAACTTGGGCAACGCAGTAAACAGAAACGGCCGCACCAACAGCCGCGGAGCCGAGCGGTACACACCGCGGCCCACAGGCAAGCCACGCGTCGCTGCCCCGGCTCTCTGCACCGCGTTGCGTGCGAGGATCGAGTACATTGCCAGAGATGAGCGTGTGGTGGATTTCGGTGGCGTGAGAGCAATGTGCTTACATGATGTGTATTGAGGCACGCACAGACACCGCCAGCCGGCAGGCGTGCAGCCCAGGCATACGCAGCTGCGCCCAGAAGAAAGCGGGAGTGTGCTGCGCCTACGCCACCTCCTTCTTCTCCAAGGGGTTGTACCGCAAGAACTTCTCGATCAAGTCCACGTGGGTGAGCACCATGCGGCGGCAGCAGTACCGCTTCAACCCCAACTTGTCCAAGGCATCGCCCTCGGTCATGCTCTCATCCTGGAGGTAGCCGAGGTACGTCTCCCACTTGTCGCCCACCACCTTGCCACACGAGAAGCACCGCACGGGGATGATCATGGTTGAGCTGCAGCGCTTCGCGGTGGATGGGAAAATGTTCGCTTCTCATCACCTCGGTTACCCGGCCGCATGCACGATGTGTGGAAAAAAAATATTCTACTCCATCGGCTCCACACGCATGACGGTTTCGTGGCAGCTTCTGGAGGCCGTGGGCGGCCACGTGAGCCAGCGCGGCGCCTGCTTCACGTCGGACGGCCGGCACTATGCCGTGCTTTTGTCGCTGCAGCTCCGTGTCTACTTTGTGGCCACGCGCCAGTGTGTGCGCGTGGTGCGGCTTGCCATTGCCAAGCCGGTGGCTGCGGTTGCCGATGCCAACCCGCTGGTGGTGCGCGTGGTGGGCGCGCTGGGTACCGTTCTTGTGGTGAATTGGCGCGACAAGACAGTGGCGGAGGAAACGTTGCCGGAGGAGCCGGTGTACGACTGCGTCAGCTGGAACGACGCGCCGTTGTTGCTTGTGGGCAAGGGTTCCAGCGACCCGGTGCACCTCACGCCGCACACACGCACGCTCGCCATCAGCGGCTCCGATACGCCGCTTGCGCAGGTGAAAAACGTTCTTCTATCCGCGACCCTGCCCTCTGGCAGCCGCGTTGCCATGTTCACGCTGCGGCAGGTGATCCACGTGTACGACATTGCTGCCGGCACCTCTACCGAGATTGCCTTCCCCTACAAGCACCCAGCCACTGTTTTGGCTGTGCTGGACCAGGGCACGGTGGCCATGGGCACGGCTTCGGGCGTGATCCAGTTGTTGTATGGTCCGGGGAAGCCGCAGCGGTTGTTGCGGTGGCACGTCGACCGTGTGCGGGCGTTGCGCTTTCTGCCCGACGGCCACTACCTTCTCCTGGGCGGTGGCGAGAAGGTGTTGGTGTTCTGGCAGTTGGACACCGACAAGCAGCAGTTTCTTCCGCGGCTCAACGGTGCGATTGAGCACATCAGCGCTGCCCACGACATGTATGCCCTTGTGCTCGACGTGAGTGACAGCACCACGCCCGTGTACGAGCACCTTGTTTTGTCTGCTGGTGACTTGGCTCTGCGTCTTTCCGTGGCTGGCATGCACCCGCAGTACGCGGCTCCCCTTGCCCTGCTCGAGCGCACCCGCAAGAAGCTTGCCAAGAAGGCGGCCGTGCTTGCGGACGTGGGCCGGCTCAAGCACGACTTTACCGCTCCGTTTGAAGTGCACCCGTCAACCGGTCTTGTGTACTTCCCCAACGGATCCCGTATCCAGGCCTTTGACCGCACCACTGGCGACCAGGTGTTTGTCATGAACGCGGCACACACCACGCCCACGGGTAAGGTGCGGGACGAGACCAAGGTGGTGGACCCGCAGGTGGTGCAGCTCCAGTTCTCCCGCTGTGGCACCTGGATGGCCACAGTGGACGCCACACCGACGCCCGAGGTGGACCATCTTCTCAGCAGCGGCGAGGTGGTGTATCTGCTCAAGTTCTGGCACCACCACCCGGGTGCCAAGGGTGCGCAGCCGCACTGGGAGTTGGCCACGCGTGTGGTGGAGCCCCATGGTACTGGGTTGGCGATTGCGGATCTTCTCCCGGCGCCGCAGCTGTACCACGGTGGCGTGGCGTTTGCCACGGCCGATACGCACGGCGGTGTGCGTATCTGGCGGCCGCGTGCACCTCGTGAGTTGCACGACAGTCAGCAGACGGCATGGACCCTCCGCAAGACCAAGCCAGCCGGGCCTAGCGCCGCCAAGGGCGTGGCTCTTGCGTGGCTGGAAGACTCGCTGGTGGTGTTGTTGGCGGAGGAGCTGCAGGTGGTGCCGCTTGACGTGCACACGTTGGCACCGTCGGCCCCGCTTCCGCCACTTGCTGGTTCGCGTATCCGCGGCTTGCACGTGGTGGACGACCGCTACCTCGTGGTGGTGGCCAAGCAGCGGCTTGCCTGCTACGATCTTCTTGCGGGCCAGGCCACCGAGTTGAGTGTCCGCACAAACATGCCGGCGGGCGGGAGCAGCCTCGTTGCCGTGGACCACACAAACAACGTGGTGTGCGTGTGTGCCAACTACTACGCAGAGGACTACACGGTGCAGGCGCGGGTGTATGTGTTTGACCCGTCTCGGCTTGCGCCGGAGTACGTGGCCCACCACCCGCGCGCCGTCAGCGGTGTGCGGTGGGTTCACGGTACCGGCTTTGTGCTTTTGGACGTGGGAGCCGAGCTGGTGGTGGTGCACAGTGGATACGCCGTCACGGCGTC
The DNA here is from genome assembly GCA_030572215.1 of Limtongozyma cylindracea. Lineage (NCBI taxonomy): Eukaryota > Fungi > Ascomycota > Pichiomycetes > Serinales > Debaryomycetaceae > Limtongozyma > Limtongozyma cylindracea. Next base: position 143,235 of record JAJLZO010000156.1, read on the forward strand.
CGACGCAGCGGCGGCGGACTACGCCAGCGAGGTGGGCGCGTTGATGCGGCAGGCAGAGCTGGCACCGGCGGTGATCGCCAATGGCCACGGTCCGGTGGTGGAGAAGAAGATTGACCTGCACACGTTCGAGCTGGTGGTGCAGCAGTTGGAGGGCATGGGTGTGGCAACCTTGTTTGACCGCATCGCATCCGCATTGGAGTAGGCGCATAAAAATGCATGGCGTGAAAAGATCATGCTTCGTCTTGGACTTGTGAGCACCAGAACGTGGGCACGGCCGCTTGGCGCGGCTGTGCGCATGCAGCCCGTCCGCTTCAGCACCAGCAAGGCCAAGGCCACCCGTGCGCAATTGCTCGCGGACTACCAGCGGGCCAACGGCCTTCTGTCGGAAGAGCTTTCGAACGAGTTCCGCAAGTACCAGGAAGAGAAGCGTCGGTTCCACAACGCCACCGTCACGTACTACCTGCTCCTGACGATTCTTTTGTTTCTCACGCTTGCCTATGCGCTGGTGCCGCTCTACAAGATGATCTGCCAGCGCACCGGGTGGGGCGGTGTGCCCATCACGGACCAGCTGCGGTTCACGCCGGACAAGTTTGTGCCGGTGGACATGGGCAAGAAGATCCGCGTGCTGTTTACGCTGCAGACGCTGGAGATTCTCCCGTGGAAGTTTGTGCCGCAGCAGCGCGAGGTGTACCTTGTGCCGGGTGAAACTGCGCTTGCGTTCTACAAGGCCAAGAACACCAGCGACAAGGACATCATTGGCATGGCCACGTACCTGGTGACCCCCGACCACGTGGCACCGTACTTCAACAAGATCCAGTGCTTTTGCTTCGAGGAGCAGATGTTGCGGGCAGGCGAGGAGGTGGACATGCCAGTGTTCTTCTTCCTCGATCCCGACTACGCCACCGACCCCGGCTTGCGCAACGTGGACGACGTGGTGTTGCACTACACCTTCTTCAAGGCCAACTACAAGGACGGGCTGTTGGTGCCCAGCGAAGAAGCCGCGTAGGCGTGCGGGAAGCAAGGCAGCAAGGGCATTTCCTGCGCACAGTGTACATACAAACAGCTTTTTCCCCGCACTCTTTCCCCACGTCAACCCCCACACTGCTTCCACACGCTTGACCATGTCGCAGCTCCCGCCCATAAAGCTCGAGATGGAGGCCCTGGTGGCACCAGAGGCTCCCGCTGAAAACCTGCCTGCAGCTGCTACTCCTGTTCGCAAAAAGAAGAAGGTGGACATGGCGTGTGTGTACTGCCGCCGCTCACACATGATCTGTGACGACAGCCGGCCCTGCAAACGGTGCATCAAACGGGAGATTGGTCACTTGTGCCACGACGAGCCGGTTCCCAGCCGTGGCAAGAAGCGACTGGCGGCGATCGCTCCAGCCAACCACCATGCTGTGCCTATGGGGGTCAGTGAGAGTGCGCCACAGCCCGAGGTGCACCCATACTTGCCTCCACAGCAGCAACAGCAACAACAGCCGCAGCAGCCGCTGCTCTTTGGCCACTTCCCGTCCAACCTGGTGCTTTCGCAGACCATGGGTCACCACGAGCCATTCTTCTTCCTGGAGCACGCGGGAAGTGAGTTTCTGAGCTTGAATGACTTTCTCTCCATGATCGATGACCCGGAGCTTAATGGCGCATTCATGACCAGTGCGGGTGTTTCGCAGCTCGACTCCTTTGGCCAGCCGGTGCGCGATGGCTTGGGACTGGCACAGCACCTGCTGGGGTCGCTTCAGACCTTGTTCCAGACCTCGGGCCCGCTTCCAGGCGCCACGGGTACCGCTGACGAGGCTCCGGTGGTGAGCGACAATGCCAAGGCCAAGTTCTTTCTCACAGCAGCGGACCCCACCACGGAAATCTCGCCCGAGGAGCGGCTCAAGCAGGTGATCCACGCCAAGCTCGAGGCGGGACTCTTGCAGCCTTACAACTACGCCAAGGGCTATGCCCGGCTCCAGGCGTACATGGACAACTACATGAACGCAAGTTCGAAGCAGCGCATTCTCAAACCGATTCTGATCTTCCGGCCTGCCTTCCAGGCCATTGCCCGCACGTTGAAGGACGTGGACCTTGTGTTGGTGGAAGAGGTGTTTGAGCGCATGTTGCTCGACTACGACCGGGTGTTTACCTCGATGGCTATTCCGGCGTGTCTCTGGCGCCGCACGGGCGAGATTTTCCGGGGAAACAAGGAGTTTGCGCTGTTGGTGGAGGTGGGCGTGGACGACCTCAAAGACGGCAAGCTTGCCATCTACGAGTTGATGAGCGAGGAGCTGGCGGTGAACTTCTGGGAAAAGTACGGCGCGATTGCGTTTGACAAGGGCCAGAAGGCGGTGTTGACCAGCTGCAACCTTCGCACGCGCGATGGCCGGCGGCGGCGGGCCTGCTGCTTCTCCTTCACCATCCGCCGCGACCGCTACAACATCCCCAGCTGCATCGTGGGCAACTTTGTGCCCATCGACGAGTAGAAGTGGCTGGGTGCTAGTAGTCAAGAGTCACGATTGGTATATGCCCGCACACCTACTGGCCCAGAAGCCGCCGCATCTCCACAAACCCCCCGGTAAACGCCCGCTGCAACCAGTGGAACAACTTGTCGTACACGATCTGGTTGGCGTTGTGGGTGGCAATGTTGTGGTTCGAGTCCGGGAACACGTGCACGTCGTAGTTCTCCACGCGGGCAAGATCAAACTTGTCCAACAACTGGAGCGTGTTCTGGAAGTGCACGTTGTCGTCCGCGGTGCCGTGCATGATGAGGAACCGCTCTGTATCCAGCAACTGCGCCACCACCCGCACCACCAGCTCGTCCTCATAGCCGGCCTTGTTGTCCTTGGGCAAGTGCATGTAGCGCTCGGTGTAGACCGAGTCGTACAACAACCAGTCCGTCACGGGTGCAACCGCCATGCCGTAGCGGAACGTCTTGCCGCCGTCGTACTCGAGCACCTTCAAGGTGGTGAACCCGCCATACAGCCACCCCCAGCACGCTGTGTGGTTCGCACTGATGTAGCCCTTGTTGTCGATCCACTCGCGCGCCGCGGCCGTAATGTCGCGCGGCTCGTAGTGGCCAATCTGGTCGTATGCAAACTCCCGGAACTTGTCGCCACGGTTGCCGGTGCCACGCGGCTCCACATACAACACCACGGCATCCAAGGAGCACGCCACCACCTCGCTGAAGCTCATGCTGTACGACTTTTGCAACGTGGCCAGCCCGGGGCCGGCGTAGTACGTCACCAACATGGGGTACTTGCGGCTGGGATCAAAGTTGGGCGGCAACACCTCCCGCACGTGGATGGTGTTGAGCTCTTTCCCACCCTCGCCCTCCATCACCAACTCGTGGTAGGTTTTCGACGGCATGTCGTACTCCTCCTTGAACTGGTCAACGGTGCTGAAGTTGGGAATCTTCACAGCCGACTCGAGCGTGTTGTGCTGCGTGTCGGTGTTGTCCACAAGAAAGTCAGCCGGCGTGCCCGGGCCCTCGTACTTGAGGTGGATGAACCGCAGGCCGGGCAGGAACAGGGCCGAGTACGTGCCCTCCTGCTCAAGAGGGGTGACGTACTCGCGCTGGCCCGTGTGCACATGCACCCGGCCGATCTTGAGCTCAAGCAGCGACTTTTCTGTCAGCTGGAAATACACAACCTGGTGCATCCCATCGTAGGCAAGCGGCTCACCCACAATCTCCCAGTTGCCCTCGGTAAGCATGCGCGTAGGCGAGCTCGCATTCACCGATTCAAAGTACGCAAGGTGCCGGAAACCGTTGTGCAGCACAACGTCCACGTAGCCCGTGGTGGGCTGCGTGGGCGTGGGCGGCACCACAATCAACGGATACGCCTTCTCGGTCCAGACCTTCTCCTTGCGGCCGTCAAACGTTCTCGGCGTGGTGGTGACACCCGTGGTGCGGTCAAACACCCGCACCTGCAACAGGCTGGAGGTGCGGTCGGTCTGCTTAATCACAAGCAGCGTGTCCACCCAGCTGGCGTCGTACACGATGAACTCCGCGCCGAGGCCTTCAGGCGCCGGCAACACCGTGCTCTTGCCGCCCTCCACCGTGTAGTGCACCATCAGCACCACCGGGTTGGGGTAGCCCGGCTTGGGGTACCGCACGGGCTTGGTGATCGGGTACTTGTTCAGCTGGATCTTCTTGACAAAGTACTGGAGGTCGTAGTCGGGCACAAGCGAGTCGTTGGTCTTGAGATACGCAAACAGCTTCTCGTCAGGCAGCCACCACACCGCCAGGTCGCCGGCCAACACCTCTTCCTCATAGACCCAGTCAGGCTTGCCGTTCATGATTGCATCCAGTCCGTCATTGGTGACACGCACCAGCTTGCTGCCGGGGTTGCCCAGGCGGATGTAGAGATCGTTGTCGTGGACGTAGTAGATGTACAGGCCGCGCGGCAGCCAGTGGGCAAACGACACCACCACCGGCTCGTCCGAGTCATGGGGGGTCAACGGCTCCACCTTCTGTGTTGCGTTGTCGTACACCCAGTAGAAACCGTCGCTGGAGTGACGCCACTCCGCACTCACATCGCTCTCGAGGAGCACGCGCGAGAGGTTGAGCAACGGCTGCACGTTGCGAATCAGGTGTCTGACACCCTTGTGGTCAAAGTCGATGAACGGCACCACCGTGGTGGACTTGTCCTTCTCTCCGGCGTGCTTCACCTCCACCTTATTGCCGAGGTGGGTGTAGCAGCCCGAGTCCTGGGTCGAGTTGAGCGGTCCCTGGGCCGCAACCCAGGCGCGGTCGGCGTGGCGACCGTACAAGTAGCCAAACCGCCACGAGTCCAAGCCAAACACCTTCTTGCCCAGGGCGGAGATTTTAGGGGGCGCAAAGGCGGGGGAGGGCGCGGTAGGGCGACTGTGCGCCGGAGAGTTCTGCACCGTCTTGTGGTAGCCCACAAGCAGCCCGACCCAGAGAAGCACAAAGGCCGCAGCCATCCAGAACACGTACTTGCGGGGCACCATCTTCCCGGTGGCAGCAATGGGGTAGCGGTCCTCCTCCTGCTCGCGGGCCAAACGGCCAAGCAGGTCAAGCACAGCCAGCAGCGCCAGCGAGGGGCTGGAGCCGCGGGGGGCACGTTCGATGTCCTCGAGAGGCACCTGCTCCCCCAGGTCGTCCACGCGTTCGTACTCGCCGCCGGCGGACTTGTTCCAGGGCGCCATGAAAAGAGGTTGCGGGTATGGGGCTGCTACGTGTCGTGCATGCAACACGCCCGCCGCGAGCCAGCGGCGATCATTGCCCAAACAGTGGTGGCAATGGGCGGCATGTCTGGGCACAGCGGGCGCTTGTGAGCGGACCGGAGCGTGGGGGACATGCGCCTGGGACCTACGACGCGGCACAGCCAGCGACTACGGATGTAAGACCTGCCGGCCCTCGTGGGTTCAACACCCGCCATCTGCAAAAATGGCAGCGACTTAACCACAAAAGGCACTAAGATGGGCTCCACTCCCTGCGAAGGAGATGGCTGCTCTCGCCATAGACTTGACGCTCGCTGTTCGGTGGGATAGACAAACAACAAGCAACACGGATAGAGTCCAGGCTGCCGCACGAAGAAGAAGAACACTGGTGGAGACGCAAAGGTTTTTTCGCCAGGCGCCGCCGCCGGCAGCACGCCGTCCGGGGTTACCCGGCCTGCAGCACCACATGGCGATGAGCCGCTGTGGTTCTGGGGGCCGCCATGGCTCCGGCAACAAAGGTGGCCGTCCTTGTGCGGTTTCTGAACAACCTCGCCGACCTCGAGCTTCCGGTGCTTCCGGTCACGGGCATCAGCACGCTGTTGATCCGGCAGACCATCCGCACGGCACGCCCCGCGGAAACCGGCACCAAGCGTCTCCGGCTCCTCCACAACGGCCGCATCCTCACCGCCACCACCAACTTTGCGCGCGATGTGTGCCGGTACGTGTTCAGTGACGAGGAGGACGAGGCGCCCAAGGTGTACGTGCACTGTCTTGTGGGCGACGAGCTTGAGCCGCTGGCACTTGCGGACGAGGACCGGTTGGACCGTCTCCAGATCGAGCAGCAGCAGCAGCAGCAGCAGCAACTGGAGGGCCAGCAACGCACCGGCTTTGACCGGTTGCGCGATGCCGGGTTCAGTGCTCTGGACATTGACGAGTTGCGTGCCCAGTTCCGCGCCATGTACGGCGACGCGCTGGAACACGAGTCGCCCGAGGCGTTGCGGCAGCTTGAGGACCAGTGGATCGACCTGACAGTGCGTGCCGACGGCACAGACGACTTTAGCCGGCTGTTGGCGCGGGTGCGGCGGCGCGGATCGGCAGGCTCCGGTCCCTCCAGCGGCTCGACTAACCGGGATCTTCTCGTGGGGTTGATGATGGGGTGCATGTTTGGGGTGTTCTGCTTTCTCTTCTTGAAGGACCGGGGGTTGTTCCGGGGCCAGGTACGCATGTCCATGGTGGCAGGGATGGTGGTGAACGCGCTGTTTGGCTTGATCCGTGTGTGGGGCTAGCTGTGGGCAGGTCGTGGGCCTGTGGGGGTGCTGCTGCGTGTGGAACCACCTGTGTATACATATGTCTCCGCCGTCTACTTGCCGTAGTGGATGCCGCGGAAGAAGTCCATGGTCTGGGTGAACACCACCAACAAAATACCACCGCCGGGGCCCAACCGCAACACCTTGGGAAGGAAGCCCTTGTACAAGGCAGCAACTCCCTCCTCGCGGGCCACCGTGAACAATGCCGGGAAGGCCCAGTTGTACTTGGGCACCACGCCAGGCACCTTCACGGTGTTCTGGATACGCGACTTGACCACGTCGAACGGAGTGTTGATCATAGTGCCCACAGTGCCACCAATGGCACCCAGGATCAAGTCGTTCACAGTACGAGCACCAGGCGTGTCTGCCTTGGGAAGGAGCTCCTTGACCTGGAAGATAATGCCAAAGTAGCCTGCGTTCCAGGTGATGTGGCGCCACAAGGTAGCCTCCATGCCGTTGTACAACGCGAGCGGGCCCTCTGTCTTGGCAATCAGCTTGATCACGTCGAGCATGCCCGTGTACTTGGACAGCTTGTCCTGCAACCGGATCTTGACCAATTCAAACGGCGTCACCACAAACAGCTCGGTGGCACCGGCCGTGGCACCGGTAAGCACCGCCAACGGCTGGTTCATCGTCTGCATCCCGAACGCCAGGCGGTACACCTTTCCCCACTCGTCGTTCGCAGCAAACTTGGTGGCACGCTTGGGCGCTTCCATCAAGATAGGGGCACTGATGCCGCGGTACAACCGCAGCGGACCCTCGTTCTTGACGATCTTGGTAAAGCAGTCAATGACACCGGTGTAGGTGTCGCCGCCGGCTGCGGCGCCGCCCACCTGCAATTGGATGCGGGTCTTGACCACGTCAAGCGGGTACATCACAAGGATCTCCAGGACCCCGGCCACCGCACCAGCGGCAAACTGATAGATAAACGGGAGAGGGCGCGTGTCGCTCATTAGAAGAGGGGGGATGGAGAACGGTGTGAGGGGTTTTTTGCAGACCCGTTTGGGTGGGGTAATCGGGTCGGGTGTGCGGCAAGTCACACAGTCTAGCGACATCTTCCACGCATTGTATAAGAGTCATTGGTGTGTGCAGGAGTCCGGATCGGAGTGCCTGATCGGGCACGCGTTTGGTCTAGCGGGTGTACGCGTGCCTGGGCGAGCCGCGCGGTGTCTGCTAGTGGGGTACACTCTCAGCCACGGCACTCTCCGCCTCCAATTCCAACTGGCGGCGCTGGATGGTCTGCTCCTGCTGCTTAATAAACGCCAACAACAGGAGGCCAATCACTGCCGTGAGACCCGTAAGCGTCTGGTTCACAGGCCCCGGGTTCATGTTGAAGGTCTCGTGGGTCCACTGATCCATGGCCGACTGCAAGAGGTTGCACAACCCCGAAAAGCAGATGATGGCGCCGTACACGGTGCCAAACGTCTTGTAGCCAAACACCTTGGCGCAAAAGTCCAGCACCGCCGTGTAGTAGAACGGCCGGTACACCACAAGCAAGGCGATGCCTGCGTACGCACACCACTGCTGTGCAATCAACCCAAACACCCCAATGGCCACACTGGTGCCAAGAAGAATAGCAAGCACGGTCCACGTCTGAAAGTTGTCGAGCAAGACGCCGATGAAGGGAATGCTGAGAAGGCCGCCAATGGGGAGTGCAGCATCAAAAAAGTGGTTGATGGTCACGGCCACGTCGGGGTTGAACAAAAACTCCTCCTGCGAGCGCACCGTGGCCACAAAGTAGTTGATGCGCAACATCTGGATCGTCGTGAAGAGCGCCATCAAGACAAACCACGGTGACTGCAACTGCTTGGAGAGCAGCACACCGTGGAGAGCGCCGTACACGCCCAGGTTCTTGATCAGAAGGTTGGCCTCCTCCACACGCTCCACCAACGAAGCCGTCTGCAGCATCACCAGAAACCGCCGCTCGTACTGCTGCGGATGCAACAGAGCACGCAGCACCACCAGAGCATTCGAGCCACGGCGCAGTGCCGACGCCAGGTTGTAATGCTGCATCAACAGGCCATGGGCCAGAAGACGGCCCGGCAGGCCAGCAAGCGGGGTGCCGGCTGCAGCCCCTGCGGGCTTACCGTTGGGGATAGGCACACCGTAAACCTCGTTGCTGTTCTGACGGGCAAGGAGAGGAGCAGCCTCGTCGTCGTCGGCAATGGCCAGGTCCGAGGGCAGCTCTGGCGTGCGGTACGTGTGCGAGGGCATGATGGTCATCTGGCACGCAAAGATGAACAAGGGCACCACGAGGTACGAGGTGAAGAAGGAGTGCACGGAGATCTCGCGGACCAGCGTGTACACCACACGGTATACCAAGAACAAGGCCAGGGAGGAGTCAAACGCACCCGTGAGCAACGCCAACACAAGCCCCAGGTTGTTGGGGAAGGCGTTGGCGAGATGGAAGCACAGGATGAAGCAGAAGGGACCGCCGAGAGCAAGAAGCGAGTAGCCAGCAAGGTACGGGTCAAAGGCGTGCACGGACAGCCCGGTGGCAAACAACAACAGCCCCGCGAGAAGAAGCACCAGGCCAATGATGCCCAGTATGCGGGGGCCGTACTTGTCGAGCACGGCGCCCACCGCCAACGCCGCGACGTTGGTCACCACTGCGGCAACCGTGAACATCTGGTTGAGGGCAAGGTCCTGCTCCACGCAGGGCGAGGCAAGCGCCAACTCCTGGGGTGCGCAGCGATTGCCGTACACGCCTTGGGCCACCAACACAGGCTTGAGGGCTGCAAACCCAAACACAGGGCCGGCAGCCACAAGACACCACGCGATTGCACAGCCCGTCTGGAGGACTTTCCGCGAGAGAGGCACCGCAGTAGTCATTGCAAGGAAGAGGTGGAAAATGCTTATCGGGAGCGTGCAAAGGGCTGCGTGAACGAATGAGGAATGGGTGCGCATGCACGTGCGCGTAATGGTGCGTCCGGGTGCGTCCGGCATGCCGATACGCTTGTGGGCCAGGGTCCAGGGATTGGAAATAAATACGCCTAGGGGTCTAGAAGGGCTTCTGGGCAAGGTAGTTGTCGAAGGTGGTGGCAAGAAACCCCGGGGCCACTCCACGGAGGCGGTACAAGCCCACGGCTGTGGTGGCGGTGATGCCGACAATGGCCGCATAGGCCCACTTGCGGGCACGCTTGGAGAAGATGCCCTGGTAGCGCAACGCACCGCTGATGAAGTGGTACAGCAGCGTCAAAGCCAAGAGCGAAAGCGCAAAGTGCACCTCGAGACCCTTGCGGGCGACTGCGTGGCCCGCAAACAGCAAGTCCACCAACGACAGGTCGCCGTCAACACGCAAAGGAACAAGCCGCTGAGCCCAGGCGTGGTAGGACAAGAACACAACCAACACGTACCCACTGAACTGGAGCGGCAGGAGTCCGAGGTACCGGCTGGTGATCAGACGACGGTAGCCCAAGCCCAACAACAGGGTGATGCCGCCAAGCCCAACAGCGTCACGGTCGCGTCCGGGCTTGGGTTCATCCACAATCAGCAGCAGCGTCGAGTGGCTGGAGGAGGAGTGCTGGTTGGGGTTGAACCGCAGGCTGCGCAACACCCGCATGGCCACGCCGCTGAACACGTGGAGTGTGGCCAGGCCAAACACAAGGATATACTCCACCCCGGGAGCATGGTAGATTGTGCGCCCCATCTGCAAGAGGTCGTTGGCGAGACCCGGCAGGAACGCGGGGGTGATGGTCGTTGCCAGCATGTGTACTAGAGCAAAGGCGCTGAACGTGTACGCAGAGTACCGTTGGGTCTTCCGGAGAGCGTCCATAACCGTGCGGTAGAGCGTGGAGCGGTTGGGGCTGGGTGGGGCACCCGACTCGAGCGGCGGTGACTCCAACGGCTCAGGGGACACAGTCCGGAGGGCTGACATGGGAGGATAAGAGGGGGATAGAGAATACGGCGTGTAATGCAAGCGCATCGAGCGAGTAGATGGAGAGGACGCTTGCTACGCACAGCCTCGGTGCACCACGCCGTGCTGTTCCTCCCAAACCATACCGAGCTATTCATTATAACCGTAGCGTACCCAGACAAGCGCCTGGTGGGACAGTGTGCCTTCCTAACCAGACGCCGGGGGCTCCTGGCCAGGCGGTGTGCGCTCTGCACCCCTCCTCACTTCTTCTTCGCCGCCTTCCGCTCCTGCTCCTTCTGGGCCTTCTCAACCTCCCGCCGACTCCCCTTGATCAACTCCAAGTGGCCAACCCGACCCGCAATCAACTTCTCCGTCAGCGACACCAACTTGGCCAGGTGTGCCTTGGTCAACTTCTGCAACTGCTTCAGCGTGGAGCCCAGCTTGGCCGTGTAGATGCGCGGCGCCGCCGGCCGCGGATTCTGCTGCTTCTTGGTCACCCGCGCGCTCTTCTTGGCCTTCAACTTGAGCTTTCCCTGCGCCATGAGTGTGTGGTGACTCGGGACGATGAGCAAAAAAATTTGACACTCCGATGCGATGCCCTTGACTCACATCACCCCCACTCCTCAAATGCTCAGCTTGCCGGGCCCCTTGGCCCTTTCGCCCTTCCGGGTTGCCACCCTTACCGCAGCCATCGAGGCTGTGGGTGTTGCCGTCCACGCCGTCCGCCTGGTGTATGTGCACTACGTCGACGTCAAGGAGGGCGTCGAGCTTCTGTCGGAGGAGCTCCAGCTCCTCCTGGCCTTGTTGGAATACGACACGCCTGCGGGCGAGGCCGAGGCGGAGTTGATTGGCCACCTCACCGGCACGGCTGTGTCGCCGCACGTGGTGGCCACCATTCTCCCGCGCCCCGGCACGATCCTGCCGTGGCTGTCCAAGGCCACCAACATTGCCGAGGTGTGTGGCTTGGGCGACCGCATTGTGCGGATCGAGCGCGGCGTGGCGCTCCTTCTCGATGTGGACAGCCCCGAGAAGCTTTTGGCTCTGCTTGGCACGGCCCTCGTGTCGGTGTTTGATCGCATGACCCAGGCGATCTACACCACGGCGCCCAGCTACGACGACTTGTTTGCGCACCACGCGCCCAAGCCGTTGGTGCACATCGACGTGCTCGAGCTGCCCGACAACCTCACCACGGCAAACAAGACCATGGGATTGGCCCTTGACGCCGGGGAGATCGATTACCTCCTCAACGCCTTCCGCAACCAGCTCGGCCGCAACCCCACAGACGTGGAGTTGTTCATGTTTGCCCAGGTGAACAGTGAGCACTGTCGCCACAAGATCTTCAATGCGCTGTGGACGATCGATGGCGAGGCCAAGCCGAACCTGCTTTTTGGCATGATCCGCAACACCCACAAGGTGAACGGTAAGCACACGGTGCTGGCCTACAGCGACAATGCCGCCGTGTTTGAGGGTGCCAAGGCGTACGTGTACACCCCTTTGTGGGAGGGCAAGGTGTGGACTGCCACCCCTGAGGTGGTGCACACGCTTGCTAAGGTGGAGACCCACAACCACCCGACCGCGGTGCTGCCGTTCCCTGGTGCTGCCACTGGTTCGGGCGGTGAGATCCGCGACGAGGGCGCGGTGGGCCGTGGCTCCAAGAGCAAGTGCGGTCTCTCGGGCTTCCTGGTGCTGGACTTGCACATCCCCACCGCCCCGCAGCCGTGGGAGGTGGACGCGGGCAAGCCCGCGCACATTGCGCTGGCGTTGGACATCATGGTGGAGGCGCCCATTGGGCTGGCGGCGTTCAACAACGAGTTTGGCCGTCCGTGCATCAACGGGTTTTTCCGCACTTTGACCACGGTGGTGCCGACCGGCAGTGGCGAGGAGGTGCGCGGCTTCCACAAGCCCATCATGTTGGCTGGTGGGATGGGTGCGGTGCGGCCGCAGTTGGCGCTCAAGAACACCCCCATCACTCCCGGTGCGTGCCTCGTGGTGTTGGGTGGCCAGCTGATGTTGATTGGTCTCGGTGGTGGTGCGGCCTCGTCCATCCTGTCGGGCGAGGGCTCTGCTGACTTGGACTTTGCCCTGGTGCAGCGCGGCAACCCGGAGATGCAGCGCCGGGCCCAGCAGGTGATTGACGCGTGTGTGTCGCTTGGTGCCGACCTGCCCATCCAGCTGATCCACGATGTGGGTGCCGGTGGTCTCCTGAACGCCTTGCCGGAGTTGGTGCACGATAACAACCTTGGTGCTGTGTTTGAGTTGCGCGACGTGTTGCTGCTTGAGCCCGGGATGCTGCCGATGGAGATTTGGTGCAACGAGCTGCAGGAGCGCTACGTGTTGGGTGTTGCCCCGGAGCGTCTCGAGCAGTTTGCTGCCATGTGTACACGCGAGCGTGCGCCGTTTGCTGTGGTGGGCCGTGCCACTGCCGAGCAGCGCCTTGTGCTCAAGGACAGTCTTTTGGGTCTGACCCCCATCGACTTGGAGATGCTGGTGTTGTTTGGCAAGCCGCCCAAGATGACGCGTGAGGCGGTGCTGCGTCTGTTGCCGCTTCCGCCGTTTGAGCACCAGGCACTTGACCTTGGTGAGGCAGTGCTGCGAGTGATGCACCTTCCGGCTGTTGGATCCAAGCTGTTCCTCATCACTATTGGTGACCGCACGGTTACTGGGTTGATTGACCGCGACCAGATGGTGGGCCCGTGGCAGGTGCCGGTGGCGGACGTGGGTGTGACCGCCACATCGCTTGGTGACAGCATTTTGTCGACCGGCGAGGCGCTTGCTACCGGCGAACGGCCGTTGATTGCGTTGATTCTGGCGGCTGCCAGTGCCAAGATGACGGTGGCCGAGTCCTTGCTCAACCTTTTTGCTGCCGACATTACGCTGCTTGAGCGTGTCATTCTTTCGGCCAACTGGATGCTGGCAGCTCTGCACCCTGGCGAGGGTGCTGCCTTGTACGAGGCGGTGCAGGCCATCGGACTTGACTTGTGTCCCGACCTCGGCGTGTCCATCCCTGTGGGCAAGGACCTGATGCTGATGAAGATGAAGTGGGACGCAGGCGAAGTGACGGCACCGTTGGCGCTCACCGCCACGGCGTTTGGCCCTGTGGGCAACACGTCGCGGACGTGGACGCCGATGCTCCAGCAGCACCCCGACTCGGTGTTGGTGCTCGTGGACCTTGGCGCTGGCCACCAGCTGCTCGGCGGCTCTGCGTTGGCCCAGGTGTTCCGCCAGGTGGGCAACGATGCCCCCACGGTGCGCCTGCACCAGACGTTGAAGGGCTTCCTCACGGCGTGCATTGAGTTGCACCAGGGGGACAGCGTGTTGGCATACCACGACCGGAGCGATGGCGGGTTGTTCACCACTGTGGTGGAGATGGCCTTTGCTGCGAGATGTGGTGTGGCTGTGGAGACTGGTGACAGCGACCTTATTGCCTCCTTGTTCAACGAGGAGCTTGGTGCGGTGTTCCAGATTCCCCGTGCTCACCTTGAGGCGTTTACGGCTGTGTTTGCCAAGCACGGGGTTCAGGGTGTGCTGGTTGTGGCCACCCCTTCGTTCTCGTCTCAGGCAATCACGGTGGCGCACAACTCCACCCAGGTTTATGCGTCGACTCGTTCTGCGCTCCAGGAGGCGTGGAGCTCCACGCTGTACCAGATGCAGCGTCGTCGCGACAACCCGGCGAGTGCTGACCTGGAGTTCAAGGCGATTGCCGATGACAAGGATCCCGGCTTGCACTACACCCTTACGTTTGACGTGCCCACGAGCATTCCTGCGGCGCTCACTGCTCGTCCCAAGGTGGCGATTCTCCGTGAGCAGGGTGTGAACGGCCAGATGGAGATGGCGTGGTGTTTTGGCATGGCAGGGTTCACCCCCGTGGACGTGCACATGCTGGACATTCTTTCCGGGAAGGTGCTGCTTGACGACTTTGTTGGGTTTGCTGCTTGCGGCGGGTTCCTGTACGGTGACGTGCTTGGTGCCGGCAACGGCTGGGCCAAGCTGGTGCTCTACCACAAGGAGGCGCGCGAGCAGTTCCGCCGCTTTTTCAACGACCGGAGCGACACGTTTGCGTTTGGTGCGTGCAACGGCTGTCAGTTCCTCTCGCGGGTGAGCAGTCTTATTCCCGGAGCCGAGAACTGGCCCACGTTTGAGCGCAACGCTAGCGAGCAGTATGAGGCGCGCGTGGCCATGGTGGAGGTGGTGGAGTCTGACCTGGTGTTCCTTAAGGGCATGGCGGGCTCCAAGTTGCCGATTGCTGTGGCTCACGGCGAGGGCCAGGCCACTTTCAAGTCTACCAGCCAGCTCGAGCAGTTTGAGAAGGCTGGCGGCACCGCGGTGCAGTTTGTCGACAACTACGACCAGGCCACGGAGGTGTATCCGTTCAACCCCAACGGGTCGCCCCACGGAATCACTGGTGTGAGCGCTAACGGTGGCCGTGTGCTTGCGATGATGCCGCACCCGGAGCGGGTGGTGCGGTTGGAGGCGAACAGCTACTACCCTGGAGGTGCCCAGCAGTACGACGAGTGGGCAGGCTTTTCCCCGTGGATCAAGTTGTTCCGCAACGCTCGTGCGTGGGTTGAGGAGCAGTAGGGGCTAGCCATAGGTACCAGCAGTGGGGGACCAGCAATAGATTGTTAAACATGTCGATCGTGGTGAAGGCTTACAGGGCTACAGTTGGGTGGAAGAAAGCTGTATTGGCTACACCTAGTTGTCGGCCTTGAAGGCAGCAATCTTGGCGGCAACGCGGGCAAGACGCTCCTCCTTGGTCAACTTCTTGTCCTTGTACTGCTTGCTCTTCTCAGCGTACTGCTCCTTGGTGAACTTCTTGGTGGTAGGAGTGAAAGAAGGGTCCTCGCGGATCTTCTCGTGGGCCTCGGTGTAGATGTCTTCGATACCATCGGCATCGATGTCATCGGCGAGGTAGCCCTTGAAGAGGGTGCGGAACTTCTCCTCATCGTCGTCAGCCAACTCCTCCATGTACTCGGCAACGTGGCCACCGAAGATGTACTTGCGGAGGAACTCAGCGTCCAACTCCTCGGACTCAATGTCCCAGCCAGGGAAACGGTTGGGAGAGTGGGGCACGTAAAGGCCACCGTCAGAGGCACCCTTCAACACACCGAACACACGGGCACCGGTGGTGGCGCGCTGGAGACCAATGTCCAAGAACACCTTGAAGGGGCGAGGGCCGTCCTCGACAGCCTCGGTGAGCTCGAACTCACCCTCGACCTCCTCAACACCGGCGTAGGTCTCGTCCAAGCCAAGCTTCTGGAGAGCACGGCGAGCCACAAGCAAACCAACGGCGTAAGCGGCAGACCAGTTGGTAAGACCGTGGGTGATGCCGTACTTGGGGAGCTCGTGAGCGTAGGCAGCAGTGAACACCACGTCGCCGGTGATCTGGGACAGGATGATCTGGGCGGTGATGTCCTTGTTGGAGAAACGCACCACAAGTCTGTACTTGGGGGTGTTGTACTTGGCCTTGTGCTGAGCCACCAACCGCTTGCGCTGGTAGTAGTCAGTCTTACCCTCCCGTCTGCGACGGAAAGGAGTCTGGAAGCGCGAGTGGTACGCGGAGTTCTTCTGAGTCGGGTGGAACACCATTGAAAAAGAGTGGGGAGAGAGAAGGATTTTTTCACTCGATATTTTTCACTCGCCGAGCGCACGCGATGGGCCGCGGCCGGGTAACGATGCAGACCCACAGTTACGCACCGTGCTGGATACTGCCCCGTGCTACATGGCGCCGAGCGTGAACTCACACTCCACCAAGTCGCGCCACACCTCCAGCGCCACCATCCGTCCCACTTTGGCCACAAGCAAGCGGCGCCGGTCGAGGTTCATGTGGGCCAACCGTCGCACGAGGTCGTAGTCCAAAATCGGCTTGCTGCTCTGTCCCGCCAGCGAGTGCTCCTCATGCGCGCTGCGGTTCATCCGCGGATTGAGCCCCAACGGATGCATCTCCTTGTCAGTGATCTGCTGGTGCACCACGTAGAGCCGCCGGTACACCAGCTCCAGCACCGGAAACACGTTGTACATCAGGCCATCGAGCAGCAGCCCCACCGCCTGGTACTTGTCCATGGCTCCCACAAGCCCCGCCATGAACAGCGGGAGAAGCAGCTGGCCTTGGTTCAGGTCCCGCAGAACTGCTTCGTGCTTGGGGAACAGCCGCATCGCCAGCGTCTCGGAGTTGAGCGCAAAGGTGCTCCGTTGGATGAGCCGCTGCCCGCCAAGTGAGTGTGCGTCTTCTGGGTTGTACTGGAGAACGTGCAACCGGAACTGCTCGTCGGCAACCACCATCTGCAAGTCATAGTCGTACGCAAGAAAGTCGGCCGCCACCACCCCCAACCCCTGGAGGTCCTTGCCCAATGGAATCATCCGGAACGGCTCCGCATCAAACCCCACCAACTGCACGCTCTTGTGGCTGTCTCCGAGCATGAGCAAGTTGCCAAACGCCTTGGCCTCGCTCACAAAAATGGAGGTGTCGAGGAACGCCACCGGCACCACGTTGTTGTCGTCCTGGAGGTCGCGCACAATCACCTTCTGTCCCTGCGTCACCATCGTGCGCCCGCTCAACTCGCACACCTGCGTCGCTGCACCCTTCACGCCTTCCGAGTACACCTCCTTGAACTTGTGCGCCATTTCCGGGTGGTCGGGGTCCGGGTTCACGTCGATAATCTCGAGAATCTGGAACTTTCCGTTCAGCGCAAGATCTTCCACACGGTAAATCCCCGTGCCCACCACCACCAACTCCTTGGTTGCTTTGGCGGTCGGCATGGGTGCAAACATCATCCCTTCGTTCTTGGTCGAGGTGATGTCCAACACCATCAGCTTCACCAGCATTGCCACCTCGTTCGCATCCAACTCCACCAGGTCAATCACCGTCCACGTAAGGGGCAGCACGAGCCGCACACTCCCCTGGAACAGAACGTCCAGAGTTTTGGAGTGGTCCACGCCAGGCATTTCCACCCCATCCTCGTCGAGGTTGGTGTACGGAATCTCCTTGTACGTCAGCACCACGTACGTGTGCAGAGCCATATGGTAGGCCACCTGCTTCACCAGCTCGCCAATCGGCACCTGCCGCACCCCCCATCCGAGCAGAGTGTCCACCAGCGTGTCGAGCGTACAAATGCGTGCGTTCTTCTCGTGGTCCAAATAGACAAAGCCATTTGCAACAGTTGGCAGCACGTACAGCGCAAACGACACTGCAGGGAGCTTGGTAAACCGCAGAACGCGCACCGGCAGGTGCAGTGTTCGCGAGATCCAGTACGGCATACCGCCCGCCACAAAGATGCCGCTCACACCACTCACGTTCTCCATGTACACCAACTTGCGCTCGAGATGGGTGCCTTCCGGAAAAGCATTGTCAGGCGCCCCCGTGAGTGGAATGTCCTGGTGTTTGGTGAACCACACATCTCCTGTGGCGGACACGTGCAAATGGTACACCATGATCTCGCCTCCAACAGTGAGCATGGTGAGATATTCCTCAGACGAGCCCGTCGCGCCAAGCGTGCCAACAACAATCTGCTTCACAAAAGGATCAAGCTCCTCGCTGCTGTTGAGGTCAAACCACTCAAGCCGCAACGTGTTGCTGAGCTTGTGAGCATAGTTGAGCTGGAAGCAACGGTTGTGGTGGTCGGGCACGAACGCAAGGATCCGGTTGTCGCCTGTGGTGAGAAGAAACACAGTCGAGGGCGGAGGCACCATTGCAGGGCCAGCCGCTCCACTCACCAGATCCATCTTGCGTCGAACTGCTCCTGCAAGAGCCGACTTGCCCACATATCCACCAGTGATCACCGCGTTTTCGAGAATCACCGGGAGCTTTTCCACAGCCAACACCGGGACCTCTCCACTCGTGTCCACGTGATACACCATGGCGTCACCACTGTTGAGTGTGAGAAGAAGGAACTCGCCGCCCACCATCGCCAGAAACGCCTCCCCCGGAATGTCCACCTGCAGCACCGGCGCAAACGCTGCCCCGTCGTACACCCGCAAGTGCTTGGGCGTGACGTGGAGAATATGCCGACCACCAATGACCGCCACGGCAAGCGTGAGTTCGTCCGAAGGGAATGCCAGCTGCCCCAAGTTGGCGTACAGGCTGTCGATATCAAACACATCCAGTCGGTTGGTGGTGGTGTCTGTGGTCACCATAAAGTGTCGGCCGCTTTCTGGTGCAAGCGTCCAGATCCGCAGCACATCCAGAAACCGGAGCAGGTGGTTTATCACTGGCTCCACACACGGGCGGATGATGCTGAGGGTGCTGTTCTTGCCTGCACCACTGCCGGCCACAAAACACACCTCGTTGAAGTTGGGGTTTGGCAAGTTCTCTTTGTAGCGCTGCACCAGCAGAAAACCTGGGGCAAAGCTGGTGATCGGACCCACGTTGAGAAGCAGGTCACACACTGCAAACTCGAGGTCGACAAAACGCGTGGCCGCCGAGATAACAGTAGGGTCTGTGTCTTCTTCTTCATCGTCAAGGTCAATGTCATCGTCGTCATCACCCGTCTTGCCACCAGCAACAGCCCCCGCCTTCTTGTGGATAGACATGAGTACCAGGGTGCCGGTGCGGTTGCCCACAAACACTGCCGCACCGCCCGGCGTCACCACAGGCACGAGACACAGAGGAGAATCCACGGCAACCTTTCCAAGCTGCAGCTCGGTCCCCGCCACCTCCACGCGCACATCCTTGATTGCACGGCCGTCAAGTTCAAACTGGACAGCAATCCATCCGCGGCCACCATGCAACCCGCCGAGCACCACGGTGGGTGCCACCTGGGCAAACTCCACATGTTCCAAATACAAGTCCAAATTGATCTGGTTGCGGGAGAGGCGGAAGCGGGTGGACTCGGGTGCGTAGGCATTCACCGCAATGCTGCGCACACTGCCGTTGCTGTCGACATGGATGAGCTGGTTGCACCCGACAAGAAGCGCGCCATTGAGAGGCGCTTGCAACGGCACCGCCTTGAAGGTGTCGAACGGAAGGTTGTCGACAGAAAGCACCACGGTGGAGGCGCTCAGAGCAAGATCAAGCAGCACCACAAGGTAGCTGGCGGTGTCTTTAGCACGCAGAAGCATACCACTCCAGGTTTCACCCTTGGGGTGGTAGAGAATGGCCACCGTTGGCTGCTTGTAGTTGTGCAAGAACTGGAGATCGACAATGTGGGCAATCTTGGGATCAATGGTGGAGGCCTCGACCTGGACGCTGGGCTTGTACACAGTGGGCGGGGGCACGTCAGAGTCTGCCAGCAGGGGCGGGGGAGCAGGCTTGCTGGCGCTCTCGTCCATATCCTCGTCGTCGTCGTCCACGGCTTCGCGTTGGTGGAACGGGAGAAACACCAACTGGTCGCGGTACACCACACAGGAACACTGGCTGTTGGGGTCGGTGCGCAACTGCACCAATTCACCATACAGCGGGTTCAACACGTCGTCAGTGGTGGCCGACTCGATCCACGAGTCGTAGTGGTGAAGCGAGACCGTGGAGAACTCAAAGCGATACGCGTCCCACCGAATCACCAGGAGTTTGGCAAACCGGGTGTGCACCACCACATAGTCCACATCCGGCGACTCCAACGTGCGGACGGTAGTGAGCAGCTCCGCGCACCCATCGAGCCTGGCCTGGTGCACAAGCTTCATCTGCGGCCCGTGGGCCGAGGCCACCACCGTGTACACCTGCAAAAGCGTGCCCTTGCTCACCACAAGATCAGGCAGACGCGGCGCCAAGAAGTGGCACGCCACTGCCGTCTTCACCACCGTGGGGTCCAAGAACTGTTTGTACACCTCCATAAACAAGAGAGTGTTAGCGTGTGCGGGAGTTGGGTGCGAAAATATCCGCTCATCTCCATGCCGCGTGCTCCCAAGAAGGTGCTGTTCAAGGACAGCCAGCAGGTGGAGCCGGCGGGCCCGCAGCCGGGTCCGCTTGCACCCACCCTCTCTGCCGTCCCCGTCCACGCGTTGTTGATGGTGTACGGCTTGTTTGCCCACGGCATCACGGCCCACGTGCGCGAGCTGCTCTTCAAGGGCCACGCCACGCTCTGTGCCTTGCTGGTGCCGTACGGCTGGGCATTGGTCACGGGCCAGACGCAGTACCGCAAGAAGCGCCCACTGTTGCTCCAGGCCGTGGTGTTGGTCGGCGGCTGGATGGTGTTGGCACACCTTGCTGTGCTCCCCGTGTGGGCCATGGTGGTGGTGCTTGGAGCCCCGGCCACCACCCACGTTCCTGAGACGTTTGCGCTTGCCCTCCACGTGCTGATGCTCGTGGTGTTCCCGTTGTTGTGTGTGTACCAGCTTGATGCCGGCGCCTGGAGAAACGTGTGGACTTCCAAACCCGGTGTGGCTGCGGTGGCGGCGCATCCTGCTGTGGTGACGGCCATTGGCGGCGTGGTGGGCACGTGGTTGGGTGTGTTCCCGATTCCGCTTGACTGGGACCGGCCCTGGCAGGCGTGGCCCATCACATTGGTGGCAGGTGCCTACGTTGGTGTGTTTGTGGGCGGTGCAGTCGCCTACCTTGCCAGTTTTGTGTAATAGACACTACACCTCTGTCACCTCCGAGTCTTCACCGCTGCGGTTGAAGTCGGTGTGCAACTTTTGCTCCCGCATTCCGAGAATGCTGGCATAGGCACACACCATGGCACCAAACGCAAACCAAAAGGCACCGTGCGTGGCCGCGTTATAACCCATGCGGATCGCTTCGCGAAACGGCGCCGGGGCCGTGGGTCCAAACTCAGTACTCTCCAAGGCGTTTTTCACGAGGTGTTCCAAGCTGTACTTGTCCAGCAAGGAAGGATCCGCGGCAAACACAGCTTCCACGTTGCGGCGCACCCGTGCAGAGAGTACCTGCTGGAAAATGGCCAGAGCCACCAGGACTCCCAAAGTGGAACCGGTGGAGCGGAACGCATACTGAATCAGAGTCACAGCAGCCTGCGCACTCATGGGCACCAGGGCAATCAACGCAAGCAAGGTCACGGTGAGGGTCAGCGAGTACAGGCCACCAGGTGCAAGGAACACCAGAAACTGCCCAAAGGTCAGAAGGTTGGGGCCGGTCTGGGTCATGGCAAAGGTGCCCACAACGCCAATGAGCCCAGTGATGGCCACGTAGCGGTAGTAGCGGCCGGTCCGCTTCATGTAGTATCCCGAAATCAACAGTGCGGCCGAGGAGGTGACAAAGTTGGGAATCATGCGGGTACCGTTCTGAGTGGCCAGAAGCCCCAACACCGCCAGGAAGTACACGGGGACATAGTACAACATGGAGAACAACAGCATGGTCTGGAACCAGTTGGCAAACAGCAGACACGCAACCGTGCGGTCGGCCATGAGTCGCACCGGAATCACTGGCTCGGGCAGCACGTACAACTCCACATACAAAAAGGCCGCAAGAAGCACAAGCAGCGCGGCGCAGAGAGCAAGCCAGGCCGGGCTCGAGTATTTCAACTCGTTTCCACCCAACAGGGCTGCGAGCATGACCGCCACCACCGCAAGCACCATGAGGAGGCTGCCCAAAAAGTCAATCCGGTCGATCTTCTTGCGCATGCCGCTCGAGTGGTCACCCAAGCCGGCCAGTCCCGGAGGGAGCGAGAAGAACATGTACACCAAGGTGGCACCCACCACCAGGATCGGGACCTGGCACACAAACACCACGCGCCAGCCCCAGCGGTCGGCAATGAGACCGCCAATAACACCACCACTGGCAGCACCAAGCCCATAGAACAAGTTACCGATTCCCTGGAAAAGCCCGCGCTCGCGCAACAGCACCAAGTCGGACATGGCAATGGTGGCAAGAGACGTCAAGCCACCACCACCGATTCCGGTGATGAAGCGGGCAAACACGAGCATCCACAAGTTGCTGGTGGTCAGCATGAGGCAGCCCACGCTGAAAAAGCCATTGCAGAGAATGAGAAGCGGCTTGCGGCCAAAGATGTCCAGCAACTTGCCAAACAAGGGTTGGAAGCCAGCGCACGAGAGGAGATAGGCAGTGGCAATCCACAGAATGTTCTTCACAGCCTTCAAGTCCAGCAGGATCATTGGCATGAGCGTGGTGACCACTGTCATGTCCAACGCGGCAAGGAATGTGCCGATGAAGAGCAGCAGCATCACGGCCCAGAGCTGGGCCTTGGGAAGCGCATACTGCCCGTGCCCATCCGTATCCGCATCCTCCACATCCTCCACATTCTCCTGAACCAGGTAGTGGCTGGCGGGCTTCAGCAGACGCAGGAACAGGCGCAGCAACTCGGACGCCACCACGCCCAGCGTGCCGGTGGACGGGTCAAACGCAGCGGGGGCAATGTCCAACTGCGACGCAATCAGCTGGCGACGAGGCCGCAGGGTAGGCAGAAGCGCCTGCGGCGACAAGAGCGGGTCGGATTCCAGCATGGGTCGGGCAGGAAAAAAGCGGCGCGTGCCGGCACAGACACATTTATAAGGAGTGCGGAGATAGCCTCTGGATGACGCAAGACGCACATAATCCCGAGTCCAAAAAGCGGAGATAGGCGTTAGGCGCGCGGGACTGGATGCATACACGCCCTCCGCTGACTCGGGACGCGGGGTTCGTCCAGACCACAGGCTTGTCCAGGCCACATGGCCGACTGGAAAATCACACTACACAGCACGTGGGATGGCGGTCTCCTACCCAGCTACACAAAGGGAACAGCGGCACCGTCTCCACGGACATCGCTTCCACCGGCCCACACAGCCCCAGTCCGCTGGATGATCTGGGCACGGCCAAACAACATGCGAGCATCTCCACCCACCACCTTCACCTCGTGGCCCAAGCGCCGCAAGCCCTCCACCGTCTCCGCCGGCATCGTCTCTTCCACCGCCACCACGGTGACGGGGGTCAGCACCGGGCCGTCCGCACCCTGGCCCGAATCCAAGTGTCTTTGCTTCGTGTGGCTCACAAGACAAAACCGTGGCGCGTCCACGCTCTGTTGTGGCGACATTCCGTACTGGAGCATGTTGAGAACGTGCTGAACGTGTCCCGCGGGCTGCATGAACCCCCCCATGTTCCCAAAGGAGCAAAACAAGCTGCCGCTAGACTCCTCGGTAATCATCCCGGGGATGATGGTGTGGTAGGGTCGCTTTCCGGGTGCGAGGCAGTTGCGCAGCCCGTCCGTGAGGTTGAAGTTGCAGCCTCGGTTTTGCAAGCAAAAGCCTGTCCCTTTGGGAATAATAGCCAGTCCAAACAGCTCGTACACACTGTTGATGAACAGACAGGCCGAACCACTCCCATCAGCCACCGTGAAATACACAGTGTCGCTCTTGAATTGAGGGTTCGGCACCTGCTCAGCAAGCTCGTCACGGCCCAACACCCGGTCCGCCTTGAACAGCTGCACCCGGGCTGCAAGGTACTTTTGTCCAAGCAACTCGGAGGTGGGCACCGCGCCAAACGTCGGGTCCAGCACGTGCGTGTCCAGGTCCAGAAACGCGAGCTTGAGACTCTCGATCAACACATGAAGGTACTCGGCCGAGTTGTGTTCCAACAGCCCAAAGTCCACCCTGCCCTCCAGCTCAAGCTCGCGGATAAAGCCCATGGCCAACAATGCCACCAACCCCTGGCCGTTGGGCGGAATCTCCCACACGTGTTTCCCCTTGTACGCCACACAGATCGGATCCACAAACGTCAGAGTGTGGCTGGAGAGGTCCGCATGAGAGAGCACTCCGCCTCTGGCTGCAAGCTCGCTGACAATGGCGTCCGCAACAGCGCCCTCATAGAACCCACTCTTGCCATGCTGTGCCACAAGCCGCAACGTGTCCGCCAACAACTGGTTCTGCACCACCTCACCCTCATCCGGGGCCCTGCCGTCTGCCAACAACGGAGCCCCCTTGCGGTCATCCGGGTTGGCCGCAAGGATCTTGCCCTCCGCCTGTTTCCACATCACGCTCGAAATACGCAGCACAGGGAACCCGCGTTCGGCCAAATCGATTGCGGGCTGCAAAATCTGTGCCATCAGCACCTCTCCCAGTCCCCATTTGGTCACGGCATCCACCCACCCTGCAATGGCCCCAGGAACCGTCACTGCGTGCACCAGCTCGATGGGGATGCGTTTTGGGGTGGCGGTGTGGGCCACCAGAGCGCGTACTTCGTCGACATCAACCGCGCTGGGGGCCCGGCCGCACCCATTCAACCCCTCAACCTTGCCCAGTTCGCTATTGTAGTACAAGGCAAAGCAATCACCGCCCACGCCCGTGCTGCCTGGCTCAGTCACGCACAAGGCCGCCAGGACGGCCACGGCAGCATCCACGCAGTTCCCTCCGGCCGCAAGCACTTTGAGGCCAGCATCGGTCGCAAGCGGCTGCGTCAGCGCCACCATTCCATTGGTGGAGTACACCACCGAGCGCGTGGCAGTGGGAAGCATGGAAGTATGAGTCACGGAGCAGCGAGCCACACACCCCCGCATTTGGTAAATCCGCCGGTCGTGCGGAACGCGTGCACTGCGTGCAGGCTAACTCCGCCGGGTCGTGGCGGGACCAGCACCAGCCAGGCGATAAAAGCAATGAGGCTTTGTGGCGGAGTGCTTGTGCATTCTCTCTGCTCCGAGATGCTGCACACGCTGGTGCGCATGGCTGCCGAACCGCTGGATCTCGGCGGGCTCATGGTTTTTCTCTGGCTCACCATGATGTTGATTCTCTTGTTTGTGGTGGCCGGCGTCAGTGTTCTCATCGGTTACATCTGCCGCGGCCGTGCTCACCGTTTCAGCGAGGAGGAGCGGTTGCGGGCAGAGGAGAACCGTGTGTACCTCGAGCTCGAGCTGGAGGACCAGGAGATCTATTTCCAGCTGCGCGAGTACCTCGATCTGAACCCGCCCATCACCAACGCCCCGCTGGCGAGCGAGCAAACCATCATCCAGGAGCGCGGGGTGCAGGCGTGGGAGTTCATCCGCCACCCAGCGCTCACAGCCGACGACGTGGTGGTGCTCAACAAGACCGAGCTCAACTTTTTCAGTGTTTCCGAGTGCCTGGTGCAGACCAACCACCCGGTGCCGCGGGGGCCGCACGACGTGTACTACTACGAGGCCAAGATCTTCTATCTCCCCGAGCAGCAGTCGACAACGGTGCTGATTGGGCTTGCTCACAAACCCTACCCATACTTCCGGCTTCCCGGCCGCCACCCAGTGCTGGTGGCGTATGACTCCACGGGCCATCGTCGCTTCCGCCAGCCGTTCCCCATGACGGACCCCCCGCCGTTTGCTGAAATCCGGCAGGGCGACGTGATTGGGGTGGGATATCGGCCCCGGCTCAGTGGGGGCACCATTTTCTTCACCCGCAACGGCCGCCGTGTGAAGGAGCACAGCATTGGCGGCCACATCCTGGGCATCACCTGTCCTCTCTACCCCACCATCGGGGTCCACGGTGTTGCCACGGTGCACGTGAACCTTGGCCAAATGGGGTTTGTGCATATCGAGGCGAATGTGAAGAAGTGGGGGTATGGGCCCTTGGAGGGGAGCGGGCCGGCACCACCACAGTACGACGCGTTCAACAAGGACATTATTCTCGAGCGGAGCGATGTGGACCCGGACGACTTGGAGCAGCGCGCAAACGACTTCCCGCCCGACTTTTGGCAGAGCCAAACCGACTCCGACTTTGCGGAGCACATAACGTTGGCAACTCTCGACAGCGTGCATTCCTTGCCCGAGGAGCCCCCCGAATATGGCCTGGACGAAGAGGCAGAGGTGGCAGGAGCGGTTGGCGAGCCCAGGGCCAACGAGCCGCAGGCCCCCGGGACCGAAACCAATGTGCCCGACGCCCTGTAAGCATCTGCCGTACCATGATGACTGACTTTGATTGCTAATACCACGAACCATCAGCCTTTCCCTCCACGGTTGTGTCCACCATCTGCGGTACACGGCCAGCGCCGTACCGGAACTTCTCGTCACCTACCTGAAGCTGCTGCAACTGCGGGAGCTCGGCACCCACCTCCACAGCTTGCTTCCACCGCACGCTGGCACGAGCATTTGCCTGGAACGGACACCCGTTGGAGTACACACAGCCTGCACAGGTACTCACCTGGCTGCTGCCATGCATGGCGTAGGTACTCCAAAACTGCTGGTTGATGTCAGGTGCCAACATGGAGGGAGCCATGGGCTGTGGCAGCAACAAGGTCCCCAAGTGCTGAGCTGGTTGGTCCGCGGGGGCCAGGAGGTGGAGCTCTTGGAGGGCCTGGCAAGTAGCAAGCAGCCGTGCCATGCTTACACAAGTCTCGTTGGTGGTGGGAAGAGACACCCGCTCGAGCTTGCTCATACCGGAAAGGCCTTTGCTCACAGTGGAAGGGCTGAGCTGACATGTGCTCTTGGGGCCCACGCTGATGGCCAACTGGCGCAACCGATGCTTGTGGGGTTTGAGCAGGTGCAAGCATCGCTCGGCCTCGCCCACGAGCAGCAGCAGGTTGGGTGTGGGGTAGAGAGTGACGTGGACCAGAACGAGTGGTGCGCAGGACAAGCAGCGAAGAGTGGTACTGACCAGGGAAAGCTCCAGACGGCAATCAATGGACAAGTGGGCCATGCGAGAGCACTCACTGGCAACGAGCGGCACAAATCCTTCGGGGTATTGCCACGTGTAACCCGACTCCACGCAGCCCACAATCGAGAGATGCTGCAACAAAGAGAGGTGGAGACAGCGGCGGAGAGTTTCGGCGTCCTCGGGAGTCACCGCGAGGTTTTCCAACCGAAGGGTTGCCAAAGAAAGCGGCCGCAGCTGGGGACTGGAAAACAAGCTGCGAATAGCCGAGGAGCGCGCGCGGACGGGAGACGTGGAGCGGCTAGACACAGGCAGAACCTTGGCAGACCCGGCCACCGAGAGATGCTGGAGCTCTGGGAAGGAGGCAAGGTTCACGTGCTCCAACCCCAGAACGTTGTCAATTCCATGGAGCCGGAGCACCCGCAACCGCGGCATTTCCAAGTCTGCAAACCGGTGCAACCGTGTGATGTTGCCCGAAACCTCGGTGAGCCGGGTTTTGTCAGGAAGGAGCACCATCACCTCGCCAGGCAACGCGCTCATGCGGGCCTCGGGCATCCACTGGAGATAGCGCACGCGGTCCATGTGGGGCAACACCAGCTTGAACAACCGCACAAGCTCGGCGTGGGGCACATCCGGAGGCACGCTGCTCACGCACACGTGCTCCACCCATCGACCGAGCTGTGGGTTGCTGGCAAGCGAGCGGAAAAGTGCCTTGGTTCCCGACGGCGTGTGCACCACTGTTGGCGCATGCAGCACGGTTGGAGGGGCCCGTACCTGCCGCTGCCGTCCGAGCGACGTGCGCAGGCCGTCCAACACCACCAGGCGGTACAACCGGGGCACGGCGTGCTGGTGCATCCAGCTGGAGGTGCGCGACAAGCGGTACACGTCGGCCTGGTCGAGGTGGTCCACAACCATCAGCACGAGTTCGCTGGGAAGATTGTCAAGCATTGGGAAGAAGGGCAGTGTTGTAGCGGCGGTTGCACTGTCGCGAAGACCGCGTTTTCCGAGCTGCCCCGAGATCATCGATATGTCCGAGCCGCGATGACCTGCGGGGTGGTGCATGCGCATGCATGCGTCTGCGCCGTGCGTGTAGGTGTCAACTGCAGACGGATTTTTTTAGGCAACGGTTTTTTCATCGGCATGTTGGCGTTGGTGTTTGCCCTGTTGGGTGCCGACGAGCAGGAGCGGCTTGCGCGGCTGCTTGCGGACCAGAGTGCCTATGCTGCGTTGGCCGAGGTGTGGGCTGAGTTGCCGTCGGCGGTGGTGGACTCGCTCAAGCCTCGGTTGGTCGAGGCGTGTGTTGCGGCCAAGCGCAGCGATGACGTTATCACCGTGTGCATAAAGGACGCAGCGGTGGTTGGCGCGGTGGTGACGCAGCTTGCCGCTGCATACATCCTGCCGTGGTTGCTTGAGGAGGCGCGCGAGGATGCGTGGGTTGGCGCGCACTTGCCCGCGGACAGCGAGCACGCTTCAGCCGGAGAGGACGGCGTGGACGCAGCCGACGTGGTGGATGCGGTTCGCGTGCTTGAGAGGTTTGCTACTGCCCATACCCACTTTCTGGGACACGTGTGCCGCCTTCTTGCTCTTCTTCTCTGCTCTCTGCACCAACCGGTTGCGGCGGCGGCGGCGTCTGCGCTTCGGTGGGCCATCCCCACCGGGAGCAGTCTCTCTGGCGAGTTTGTGTGGGAGCTCACACAACATCTTCTTGCCAGCACTGTCCTGCGCAGCGCCACCCACGGCTATGTTTTGTGGATGCGCTTTCTTGCCGAGGACACCACCCCCGCCCACTTCCAGACTCTATTCTCCACTCCCCACTACTGGGAGTCGATCCAGCTGGGACTCTACAGCACGAGCCCTGAACACCGCAAGTACGCTCTTACCATTCTCCAGCGGCTGCTTCAGCGGCCCCACGCGCCCATCACTACCCTGCTTGTGCAGATCGACCCGAGCGACCCTGCAACGCTTGCTCCGTGGCAGCGGTTCTGCGCCCTCTACGAGGTGGTGGCTGTAGACACACTGTTGCACCAACTGCAGGCTGCTCTGGCGGAAATCATCGAGATGGTGAGCCTGCCACGCCTGGTGGTGCCCAACCTGTGGGGCGTTGTGCTTCTCACCACAGCCATCACAGCCACCATGGAGAGCGTGCGCAAGTTTGGTCTTGCCTTGTTGATGGCGTTGCCGCTCGAGCGGCTTGGGTGTTTCAGCGGCTCGTTGACGTCGTTGCTGCTTTTCCGCACCACCATCATCCCATTCATTGCTACCGCCTCGCACTTCAAGGCAGTGCGGGACGTAGACCTGGGTGCTGTTAGCTGTCCCTACGGGATGCATGTGCTGCGTTTTGTGGAACACGTGGTGCTGTGCTCGCTGGATGTGGAGCAGTCGTTGGACGCAGTCTTGCTGGCATTGGTGGCCCAGCGCTCAGCGTTTGACCACGCGCGCACGTTCATGCTCATGGGTGTCTTGCGCGGTTTGGAGGCTGTGTGCGGAGAGGTGCGTGTGGTGCAGCTGCGTCATACAGACCAGTTGCTTCATTTGTCTGAGGTTGCTGCGGAGCTGGAGGTTTGCGAGCAGTTGGTGCAAACGGTGCTTGTGCGCTTGTTGTGTGTGGATAGACACGTCGAGCCTGCACGCGTCTGGAGCTCGGTGTCTCGTTTCATTCTGCTCAACAACAACAAGGATGGGGATGCGGGGTACCGTGTGGTGCGGCGTTGTGTTGACTTGTTTCAGCCGTTTGTGACTGACAACGAGCCTGAGCAGACGGAGGCTGCCGTGGTGTGGAGCGCTGCTAGCAACACAACATCCCGCCTGCCCGTGGTGCAGGTTGTCATGGAGGCACACGGGTTTTCTTCTGGCTCGGCTGTGCTTACCCACGTTGTGAGACCCATAGCCGAGGACCCCATGCGTGCGGAAAACATGCTGCTGCTTGTGGCCACGGTTGTTCGATCCACGCCCATGGTGCGTGACATTTCGGCAGCTGGCATTGCTCGGGTGGTGACCCGTGTTGAGGAGCTTGTGGCTGAAGCACTCGGGTCTGCAACTCCTCGTCTCGAGACGGCCGTGTTGCTTGTGCAGCTTTTGGCACTGTGCCGGGCTTTGCCTGCGCTTGGTGATCTCCAGCGGTTGTATCAGCACGCGGTGCTGCCGCTCATGCGTGCCTCGGGGAGCCGGTTCACCAGCAGATTGTACGTGTTTAAGGACCAGCTCTGTGAGGCCTTTCTCGGGTTGGCCTCGCATGCACCTGTGGTGGAAGCGTGCGAGTGGGCAGAAGCAATTGCCGAGGGGGTGGGCCACTTCCGCAGTCGATTGGCGGCGGTGGGGGTATGGCGGCGTGCTCTTGACTCTGATGTTTCGTTGTCGTGGTGTGCCACCATCCACCACCAGCTCGTCTCGATTTGGCGCGAGTTGTGTCTGGACCGCTTGGTGCTTGTGGAGCGCGAGTTGCACTTGGCCGTGGTGGATTGCATGTTCCACCCGCGGTTGTTGGAGTGGCAGGCCAACGAAGCCAGCAATGGCAACGAGTACCTCTGGTTTGTGCTGCTGGTGGTGGAACAGTCCTTTTCCCGGCGCTCCTTCCTTCCGTTGGTTACGCGCCGTTTGCGCGAGTTTGCTGTCAGCAATGCGGGAGCATTCCAGAAAACACCCTGGGTGGGAGAGGCATTGGTGGAGGCGTACATTCTCCGCCAGCTGGAGACCAACATGTTTCGCTTGGAGCCCGCTATGGGTCGGCTTTACGACGAGTTGGTTGGTGGGGGTGATCTCTATACCCAGGTGCATGGCGACGAAGAAGCAGCCACGTTTGTCAATGTGTTGGCCATTTTGGCGGAGGTGGCTTGTCTGAGTACGGTTGCATGCTCGGTGGTGAAGGGCTGTGTGGACCGCCAGTTGCTCAAGCCCAGCGAAAAAGCGCCGCGGGAGGAAGAATGGAGGCGGGGGCGGCTTTACCAGTTGGTGCTTGCTGCCAGCGAGCCCTGTGAAGACTCGGAACCCCTGGGGATTCCGATAGCCGAGTTGGTGCGGGTTCTCGGAGTGGAACGGTCGCCGATGGTGCGCACCTATACCGAGTGGTTGGTGGCGTTGCGGCTTGTGCGCGAGATGAAGGGTCCAGAATTGGGCACCACAGCACGGCACCTTTTTGCTGAGTGCCTTCTGGAGGAGCTTCTTCCTCTGGTGCTCACGCTGTACATGCGGGTGTTGTATCTTGCGGGTGTGCTGCTTGGGAAGCCGCAGGAACTGGTGTTCATGGAGCGGTTTGTGCGGGAGGTGGTGATTCCTCTCAGTGCAAGCAACAAGGCAATGGTGCGGCACTTTGCCGCCACTTTGGTGGTGCTGGCCTACCCGGAAATCACCAGCAAGCTGCTTGAGGTGAGCAGCGTGTTGGTGGAGCTTGTGGAGCGCATTTACACCGCCACCGTGCACCTGGAAACCTTCGGGCTGTTCCGGTGCGGCGACCAGTTGTTGTGGGACATCCAGAAGCTGTTTTCATTTGCAGGGATTGCAGGCGGGGTGGTGCGTCAGGTGTGCGAGGGTGAGTATGAGTCGGTGGCGGTGCGCACCATTGAAAAATACGCGAGCGGTGTTTCTCTGATGGAGATTGGCACGGTGGTGGTGCCTCCGCCTGTGGTGTCCGTGCGCGCGCCCGGTCCGGCCGCACGGCTTCCTGCGAGCGAGGCGGTACGTCTTGCACTCGAGTCCTCGGCGAACGGTCAGTCGCCGCTCCAGACCAAGAGCGGTGCGTGGAGTGCGGGGGTGGAGGACACGGGCACCACTATGCCGATCAGCCGCACGCCTCTCATTGTGCTTGCGCTGTTGGTGGACAAGCCGCCTAATCTCGGGGGCATCTGCCGGCTTCTGGACGTGCTTGGAGCCGGCACACTCGCCCTCAACGACCTCCGGGTGGCACGCCACCCGCAGTTCAAGACGGTTGCGGTCACGGCGGAGCAGTGGATGCCGATGGTGGAGGTGCCGGTGGCCAGCATTGCCGAGTACATGCGCGCCCGCAAACGCGAGGGCTACACCTTGATCGGGCTCGAGCAGACAGACCAGCTGCAGGTGCTCTCGCCAGCCACAACGTTCCCGCGCAAGCTGGTGATTCTTCTCGGCCGCGAGCGGGAGGGAATCCCGGGCGACCTTCTTGCAGAGTTGGACTTTTGCGTGGAGATCCGCCAGGCAGGTGTCATCCGCCTGATGAACATCCAGACGGCCACCGCGGTGATTGTGCACGCCTACGCGGAGCAACACGTGAGCATCTGACGCAGGTCGCGACGTAAACCCTAACCTTGCCCTGTCAGCCAATGGCGTCCCACAATACAGCACGCGCTGCAGTACGCTGCGGGTTGCCTCATCTGCAGACACCGCCAATTTCACCACACTCTTCGCTGCATGAGCAATTTGGCGCGGGACCAACCTGGCGCAGCGGGCGAGGACGGCAAGAAGCGGCAGCGGCTGAAGGCGCTGTGTGCGCCGTGCCGGCGGCGCAAGATCCGATGCGACCGCGGGCTGCCGTGTCTGGCGTGCGTGCGCCGCAACGTGCCGGCCCTGCTGTGTGTGTACACGGAGCTGTTGTGGGTGCTGGTGCTCAGCAAGGAAAAGCAGCAGCAACTGGAGGTGGTGGAGTTGCGACTGCGCGTGGCTGAACTCCAGGCACTACTCGAGAAGGAGATGGCCGACGTGGCGGGCGAGGAGAAGTACTTGGAACAACAACAAAAACAATTGAGCGGTGTTGCCGATACCAGCGACCCGCCGGTGCCGCCGCCGTCCATCACCCTTGACATGCTGCAGATGGACCGGCCGATCAACATGGATCGCTACGTGTTCACCCAGATCAAGCCAAACCGGGTGTTGTTTTTCGGCCCGTCCGCCTGGCGCACGAACTCGCACTGTGACGGCTCGATCCACGCCTTGTTGGAGCCGTTGTATGCGGGGATGAAGGCGCAGCGCCGGATGTTCAAGCAGCAGTTTCCGCGGTTGAGTGTGCCGGTGCCCAGTCTTGTGGCGTGGAGAGGCGTGTCTATTGACGAGCTGATTGCCGAGCTTGAGGGGTCGTTGCCAAGCTACGAGCTTCTCAAGGAGCGCCTTGACTTGTTTTTCAACCGAGTGGCTCCCTTTTACGCCTTTATTGACCGCGACAGCGTGTACGCGCAGTTCGAGGCCATTGTTGACAAATACCCGTCGGTGGAGTTGTCGCCAGGGTCCCAGGCACTGCCGCCGCTGGCGGGGAGCGTGCCCTCGCGCTTCGGCACCTCCAACATTTCGCCTTCCGTGGCCACGAACCTGGGAGAGTCGGCTCCGCCCAGCAGCGGTATGGCTGCGCTGTTTGCCCTGCCGACTTCTCGCGGCACGGATGGGTCGCACAAGGCACTGAGCGACACCTCCATGAGCTCGCTGCTGCAACGCCTGGTGCGCATTCTGGGTCTTCCTCAGCCCCCGCCGTCTGGAACGGTGGAGCTGCGTATCCGGCTCACTATTGCCCACACCTACATGGACTTTGCGCTGCTCGCCTTGATCTTGGCGATTGCTGCGTGCCTGTGCTTTTCCAACCTCGATGTGACGATGCAGTACCCGTGGGAGGCACACACGTCGACACAGGTGTTTATCCTGCTTGCACACCTGTGCTTGAAATACGCACGGCTGACGGAGAAGCTGCTGTTTCCGGCGCTCCAGACGATTGCGCTCTTGCGGATGATCAAGAAGTTCGACCCCTACGACGGCGATGGCGGCGACTCGCTGAACGGCCTTCTCATGCTCCGGCTTGCCATGAACATGACTATCCTGATGGGGCTTGACCATCCGCCCGGGCTGGTGCTTATGCTGGTGCTGGTGCTGGAGCACCCTTCCTACCTGCCGGTGGCCCACCGCATGTTGTGGCGCCAGTTGTTGTTTCTCGATGCCACCCAGAGCATGGATGTGGGGGTGCCGCTCAGTCTTGACATACTGCAGTACCGCATCCTGGGTGGAGACACACCGGTGGAGCAGTTCCGCAACGAGGTGTTGGCAATCGTGGCCGGCGTGGCGCAGTTGCTCAACTCGGGTAACAGTGCCGTGCTGATTGTCACGCTCGAGGAGTGGACGCGCCATGTGGACCGCTTTATGTATCAGCACGGCTTGTTTGATCTAATGCTGGACCCGGTGATGGACCCGGTGATGGTGGCTTTGCGGCTCCTGGTGGCAGCCCAGTTGATTGACATTCTCATGGCGCTCCAGTTCATCATCTACCTCGAGCTGGGCCACCAGTACAACGACCTTCTCATGAAGTACGCGTTCATGGCCCAGTCGCTCTACCGTGAGCTGATGATGCGGCCTCTTCTGAGCGACCCGCTGTTGGTGCTGCTCATCTGCTTTCTGCCGCTCAAGATGGCCTTGTTGCGGATGTGCATATCGGTGGCCCTGCTGTTGCTCAACCCGGGTATCTCCACCAAGCCGGTGCCTGAAAAGCCCTTGGCGCAGTACTCCACCACAGACTTGGCACAGTTGCTGTATCTCCAGTTTCTGGAGATTCTGCGGTCGCTGGCGCAGCTCGAACACTACCAGAGCACCGTCAGGCGTTTTTCACGCCAGGAGATTCTTGAGTTTGGTGATGGTGCCTATGGCGGGAGCAATGCCGAACCGTTGCGCAAGTTCTACGGCGGGTTCATCCTTGCGCGCTACGTCACGGAGACATTACTGATGATCCGCGATAAGCTTGGTGCGCAACAGACCACCCCCCCGCCAAAGCCGGATGAAAAGCCCTCGGCCTTGACCACGCCTGCGGCACGCACTCCGGCTGCAACACTGCTGCCGTTTATGATGGCAGACGATCTCGTGCCCACGCCTGCGCTTCATGCCGAAACACCGGGAGACGTACCACTTCCGCCAGCCCGGGGTCCGTTCAACAAGGGTGCTTAATCATTGCTACAAACTACTGTCCACACGCGCTCCAGCCCTCTCCTGCTGTGTACGCTTCCGCGAGCAGCCGTTCCACTTTGGCCCAGTGGGTGTACTTGCTCTTGGCCTTAAGGTCCACGTCCACAATCGTACACTCGACGAGATAACGCTTGGAGTTCGCCTCCACCGCCGCCTCGCGTTCTGCTGGCTTGCTGCCGCTCTCACGGATCAGCACAAGCATGGTGCAGTCACGGAGGGTCATGGCCCTGAGCAATGCCGCCGACACCGCCTCTTCGCTGGCCACCTTCTGGATCGCCTCGCTACTGCAATCGCTTGCCAGGGTCTGTGCCTGGATCCTCCGCAACACAGAGCTCTCTCTGAAGAACTGGGCAAACGGCGCCGCGTACTCCTGCCACCAGCCGTCGCGTCCCAACATGTCCTCCACCCCCCGGGACACGCGTGCAGGCGTTACCAAGTCCAAGCTGCAAAAGTGGCGGGGCTGGCCTTTGGAACGAGCCTGGGCGCAGTTGCGGCAGAGCCGACCCGGCCTCGGCACATCCAACCACTTGGGCTTGAACTCCACCACGCAGCGGCCCGCGCCCTGGTGGAGCACGCAGTTCTTTGTGAGCTTGGTGCTGGCCGTCACCTCCTCAAGGAGATTGGGCAAAAGCATGGCTCCGCTGTCTGCCTGGAGCTCAAACCCACACTCGGCAGCAAGGGCTTGCCGTGCCGCCTCCCCCACGTGCACCATGGTCTGTGGCACTAGTTCCGGAAAGTGCGGGGCAATGTTGGCCTGGGCGTACGCATACACTTCGCCACATGGCACGTAGTCGGGCCGCGGGTCGAGAAGCCGCACCCGCAACAAGCGTCCCTGCAACTCGGGGGCAGTGCCCGTGTAGCGGAACAAGACGTTGGCGGCTCCCTTGGCAAAGTAGCGGTACTCGTTGGGATCAATCTCCATTGGCGCAGGTCGGTTATTCCTCCATGGAGCACATTCCTGACACGGCGGAGGAACGTGCTGCGTACCGCGAGGCCTACCAGCAGGTGCTTGTGCACCTTGACGGTCCGGGAACACGCGTGCTCACGCCGATCGACGGCGACGGCGGCGAGTTCTGGGTCCACGCCAGCGTTGCCAGCAGCGCGCCTGTGCGCATCGACGTCGGCGAGGGCGTGTACCGCGAGATGGAGCCGGCCGCCGCCCGTGCGTGGTTGACCCGCGCCATTACCCAGCTTGCCCCGTAGTGTGCAGACGCCGCCCCGACACGCTCGCAAAACGCGGCCTTCGAGACGCTGCAGCCAATCCACACCCATTTATTCATGCTCTGCCGCAGGCTCTCTACCGTCCCCTCGCTCACGCGCCCGCCCACCACCACGGCGGCCGGGCCGTTTGCCACGCCGCCGACCTTCACACCGCTCCCGGCCCCCTCGCTGGTTCTTGCAGTCGAGCTCCCGGCGCTGCTGGTGTTGTGCACGCGCAGCGCCCGCTTGGTGGCTGCTAGCGGCCACACCGCCGCCCTTGTTCTGGAGGCAGTGGTGGCGGATCGCATGGTGTACTCGCGGAGCGTTGCTCACGATGCGCTTCTGGTGTTGGTGCAGCCGCGGGGGGTCCATACACTGTTCCTGGTGATCCAGGTAGAGCACCAGCAATGGGCGTTGCGGAGCGAAGAGTGCGCGGTTGCGTGGACTGGAGGCGTGAGTTTGCGCCGCCAGCCACGGCGGTTGGTCAGCGGGGCAGAGCTTCCGCACTACGGTGCTGTGGTGGCCCTGGGCACCGGGCCCTTGTGTGTGGGCGGCGTGGGGCCCTTGTACACAGTGCAGTTGCGTGTGGGCGAGAGCATGTTGGTGAATCCCGGAGCCGTGGTGGCCCATCTGCTCGAGACCAACAACGAGGTGCAGGTGGTACGCTTGGCTTCCCGCTGGCGTGTGCCGGACTGGGTTGGAGCTGCTCGGGCCAAGGCTGCAGAGTGGTGGGGACGGCTTGACCAGGTGGGAGCAATTGAGCCGGTGGAGACAACGCCGACACAGGAAGCCCCCGGGCAGGAGCCCACTCCGCTGTACCTTGCCGCGATCCGCCGCTGGATTGAGACCACCAGAGCACGGCTCTCCACCAGAGACCTCTACGTCGAGCTCCGCGGCCCGTGCACGGCGGTGGTGCACGCCCACACGGCCAGCACCCGCCAGGTGTTTTCTGCTGATGAGGCGGTGGCCGTGTACCGCGAGGCCGCGGGCCAGGCGGAGGCCGAGTCCACGGGCTCGGTTGCTGACAAAGCCTAGTGGTCTCGCCGGCGGGTGCACTAGCGGCGGCGCTAGTGATGCGGGGAAAACTCCGCTGCAGGAGAAACCCGCAACCGCTCTTTTCCCATGGACTGCGGCGAGACGACTCCGTTGCAAAAGGTGGGCCGGGGAACAGGGGCACGGGCTGATTGGAGGGCCCGGCCGTCTGCGCTGGTGCCGATGCATCTGCCGTTCCGAGGACAGGGCGGCAGGGATGCTGATGCGATGATGGAGCAGTGGGTGCGTGAGCAACCGAGTTGGACTCCGGCCCGGCTGGGTCTGGCAATGCACACAGCAGCCCAGCCGGTGTTGTCGCAAGAAACAGGGCCAGGGCTGTCTGCCGGCTTGCTGGACTGGCTGGCGCGGTTTCTCCTGGTGCAGCTGCAGCTTCAGCCGGTGCATCCCAGCCAGCAGGTCCGGGTGCCGGTGAAGGAGTACGCACCTCGTCTGCTGGTGCAGCCAAACCAATGGGCATCGTCTCGAGCAACCGTGTTGCCGCGTGCGGAGCCTGTCATTCCCGTGGAACGCCATGAGCAGGCGCTCCCATATGCCGATGTTGATCGTGAGCTTGCTCGTATGGAGCAGGAGTTGGCCGCCATGGGCGTGGCGGCAGATGTGGAGTCGACCACTGCAGCGGAATCCACAGCAGCGTCTGCAACAGAAACCACGGCTGAAGCATCTCCACTCCACGCCGCGGCAGAAGAAATCTCGCAGCTCATGGGCACTAGCGAAAACACCAAGTTCCGAGACTCGTCGTTTCGCAAACTCATGAAGGCTGTGGCGAGCCATGAGGTGGAGCTCAGCAGTGAGCGGCATGCATTTGTCACAGCCGATGGCCGCGACGTTCGGGACGTGGCACGGTTCCATCCCGAACCAGAACCGCTTCCTCAAAGGGTGCTGCCGCTTGACAAGTTTGAGTCGCGTGAAGAACGCGAGTCAGCATCGGAGCAGCTCCCGCCCTTGGTAGCAGAACTTCACCGAGGTGCACTTGAGCCTACAGCAGACTCTGCGTTTGAATCTGCTCGCCGTGCGGCTACGGGCGTTGGTCTTGATCTTCCCACCGCCTCCTGGGTCGAAGACTACTACGATATGGAGGAGGCAGGTGCTGAGGCAGGAGAGCTCCACGTTCCGACTGAAGATGAAATCTGGGCCATGCGGCTCGAGGAAGACCTGGCATACAGTGGCTATGACTAAATCACACACTACTCCATCTCTACCACGAGGTTTCCGCTCGGCCACAAGGCTGAAACGGACTCGACGGTCTCGTTGCTCACAGCCACCACCAGCCGAGGCATCACCAGGACAAGGTTGAACGAGAATTGAGGCGAGTATCCTCGCGGCTCTTCTGTCTCCGTCTCCGCCGCGGTCTCCTCTTGCATGGTGACATCTACCCAGGCGTACACCTCCAGCACGGACACCTCGGATCCAAAGGCACGGCTGATGCGCTGGCCACTGGGGAGTCGAACGTGGAGCCGTGCACGGGGGCCGTCTTGGGGCTCGGGCACGAGGTGATGGCGTTTCCACCGGCGCCACTGGGCAAGGCGCTGATGGTCTTGGTGCGCCTCTTCTCGAGCAGTGTCTTGGGCCAACGACTCCTCGTATGCCTGGTCTTGCTGGTCGCGCATCATACGATACTGCGCAGTCTCGACGGTGTGGGACTCAATGGCCGCTAACTTGGGTCCCATTTCGGCCAACTTTGCTCCCAAAGTATCGAAAAAGTCCTGGGGGCGTTTGTGGAGACCCTGGCTGCGGAAGACCGTCTCGAGCAGCGGTGCAGATGGCACCGGGCCGTCTGCCGTCTCCGTCACACTCTGGGTAAGGCACACCACCATGAACACCGGGAAGCGCGTCACCTTCATCTGGTTGGCCACCTGGTAGGCTTCCAGCTCGCGCACTGTGCCACCCCACACAAGACAGTTGTGGGCAGCCACCATGCGCACCAACTCGGGGTGGAGAAGCACCTCACGGACAAACGCCGGAGTGTCTGGATGCACGTCGCTCTGGAGCCACACAAGCAACGGCCGCATCTGCTTCTGTGCCATGTATGTGGCGGTAGTGTAGCTCTTTTCAAGGAACGGCACCGGCTGCTGCCCCGCGGGGCACGGATAGGTTTCGTTGAACTCGCGGACAAAGCGGCGCGCCGTGTCATTGGGGTTGGTGCGCGGCTCCACCACCACGCCCAGCTGGACGAGGTGCAAGGCACGGAGCCCTGGCACGCGCAGGAGGGCAATGGTGGCGGCGGCAGAAACGTAGTACACGGCGCCGAGTGG
Source organism: Limtongozyma cylindracea (assembly GCA_030572215.1). NCBI lineage: Eukaryota > Fungi > Ascomycota > Pichiomycetes > Serinales > Debaryomycetaceae > Limtongozyma > Limtongozyma cylindracea. The sequence continues at coordinate 182,390 of JAJLZO010000156.1, forward strand.
AAGCACTGCTGCCATCTGGACCCAGTAGCCAAGGCGCTCACGAAGCCGTGTTACAGCAGGCTGGGCAGCCTGTGTGTGAAGATAGTGGGTGGCCAGCCGCACTGCCCCGCCCACCAGGTCGAGAAACAGATGCGGCTGGGGAGCATCGGGAAAGGCACCGGCGGCAGAGCCCTCGGGGCGGTGGCCCGAAAGAAGAACAGCCCGCTCCACATCTCCGCCGGCGGCTTCTAGGTGGCGCCGCGCGTCGGCTTCCAGCTCTCCGGTGATCCGCCGGAACTGTGCCACCTCGTCGTTCGACATGAGCGATGTGGGCGTGGCAAGTGTGTGATGGGTGTGCGATTGGCGTACGATGGGATGCGTGGGGCAATTTGCCCGCGAAGAATGAGGCTGCTTACACGGGGTATACTATGTACTGGTTTCCAACTCCTTGCAGCGCTGCTCTGTTTCCTGCTCCACGCATGCGTCCACCACCGCGTCAAGCCGCTCACCGGTAACCACGTTGGACAAGTCGTAGAGAGTAAAGCCGCACCGGTGGTCAGTCACACGGTTCTGCACGTAGTTGTAGGTTCTGATCTTGTCGCTGCGGTCCGTGGTGGTGACTTGGTCCGTGCGCATCTTGCGCTCGTCTGCCATGCGCTGCACAAGCTGCTGCTGCGCAAGCCGCGCCCGCAACACCTCGAACGCCTTGGCCTTGTTGCGGTGCTGCAGCCGCTCGTTCTGGTTGAACACCACAATGCCTGAGGGAAGATGCGTGAGCCGGACCGCCAGATCGGTGGTGTTCACGTGCTGCCCGCCCTTGCCACCAGCTCGCATTGTGTCAATCCGCACATCCTCCATGCGGATCTCCACCTCGATCTCCAGGTCCGCCTCGTCGACCTGCGGAAGCACCACCACGGCTGCAGTGCTGGTGTGCACGCGGCCCTGCTTCTCCGTCAACGGGACCCGCTGCACGCGGTGGACCCCGCTTTCGAACCGAAGTCTATCGTACAGCCCGGGCTCGTTGATCTTCAACACCGCCTCCACAATCCCTGCTGGCTCCGCCGGAGTCACCAGCAAGAGCTCCAGCTCCCACCCGTGGTGCTTTGCATAGCCCTCGTACATGCCAAGAAGGTCCTGGGTGAATATCAGCGCTTCCAGCCCCCCAACGCCGGGACGGAGCTCAAGCAACACGCTCTTGTCTGCAAATGGGTGGCGCGGGAGCAACCGCAGACGAAGCCGTGCGGTGGTGGCGGCAAGCTCGGGAATGAGCTGTGCAAGATCAGCCGTTGCCTCCTCCACAAGCTCCGCATCCATACCAGGCTCGCTCACCATCTCCTCAAGCCCCCGGAGAGTCAGTGTCTCGCGAAGATACTGCTCGTACAACTGCACAAGCAGCAGGAGAAGCAGGTGCCTCTTGGCGGTTGCTGCGTCAAAGCTGGCGTTGAGCGTGGACTCGAGCTCGGCAAGCTCGTCGACCGCGAACTTGCCTCGCGCAAGAAGCAGCGGGTGGAGTCCCGCCGGAGCCGCCGGTAGACTTGCCGGCGTCGCGTACCCGCGCACGGCACGGAACCCACACACCAACCCTCGAAGCATGTCAGCGAGGTTTTCAACACCAGGTCGTGGCACAACCGCGAGTCGTGTGGGCCTCACATGCGCCCAAGCAGATCCCATGCCGCTCAAACCATGATGGTGTTTGGGTTTTCCTGCATCGGGCAATCACACCAGGTGCTGCCTCCCAACCGCCGCGTGCTGTGCAGCGCACCTGCAGCAGGGCACAGCTCCCCGCGTCGTGCTTACTCCTTTGGGCAGTCCCTGTTGACACCAACAGCCTGCTCGACAGCACGCCTTGCTAATTGTTCGGCAGGTGACGCTGCAAGCACTCGTATTGCCGACGCACCGTCTCCAGATGGGCGGCTGGGCTGACCTAAAGCCCCCCTTAGGCCGCACATCGCTTTCTACGCCCGTCTCTTTTGCCTGCCTTTCTGGTTGCAGCACAGTTCCAAGGGTACTCGTGCCTCCCTGTTTCCTCTCCCGCAAGTGTGGGGCTCTACTCCTCAGCCGCCATGTCTCCTCCTTCTGTGCCGTTCAAGGCCCGCTCCACGCACCTGTGGGCGGGCGAGGTCAAGGGCGACCTTGGATTTGTCGAGGGCGATGTTGTCGAGGTGCTCTCGATCGTCGACGACCTGTGGTGGATGGGCCGCTTGATGCGCAACAACCTCCAAGGCATCTTCCCCGCCGACTTTGTCAAAGTGGTGGACTCGCTTGGCGCCAGCTCGCGTCCCAGCAGCACAACTCCGCCCGCCACCACTCCACCGGCAACCCGCCAGCCCCAGCGCCTGCAGCCCCAGCACCTCCAGCTGGTGCACGCCCAGGCTATCCCCAACCCCTACTCGCAGCCACTGCTGCCTGTGCACGCACAGCACCCGCACAAGTTGACGGTGCGCACCAACACCACGCTGCTGATGGCCACAACTGACGTGCCGGACCTGCCTATCACCATGGACGGTACCACCATGCAGCCCCTGCTGCAGCGCTACCACTACGGCCGTCTCTCGCGGGAGGAGTATCTCCAGCTCCAAAACCTCCAGCTCAAGAAACAACAGGCTGCATTGCAACAACAGTTGCGGATCCAGCAGCAGCAGCTAGAGGAGCTGGCCCGGGTCTCGGCTGCTGTTCCAGCAGCCGCCAATGCCACCAACGACAGCATTGTCGTGATCACTGGAGAAGACATTGGCCAGCACGCGCCGCAGCTCCACCACGCACAGTCCTTCCCCCTGGCACTGCCCCACAATCGCAAACAACAGCCGCACATGGTCAAGTCCCAGCTGCACCAGGCGTTGAGCCGGAAAATGGCTGCCGCGCCACGGCGTATCAAGCATTCGGCCAGTGACCGTGGCTTGAGCAGACACCAGGCCCAGACGCAGTCACCCCTGCAGCAGCAGCCCTCGCAGCAGCCCTCGCAGCAGCCCTCGCAGCAGCCTGTGTACGGAGTGGCGGTGGATGGCGGGTTTTCCAGCTATGTGGAGGAGCCCCGCAAGCCTGCAAGACAACCTGCTCTGCCCCCGAACACCAGACGCCGCACGCTGCCTCCCGCCAAGATTGCGACAAACCTCCCCAGCCTCCCACACCACCAGCTTCCGTCTCCATCGCTGCCTTCCCCCACACGCATGCGGCCGCCCCACATGCCTGCTGCGGAGGCAAACAGCCGCGCCAGCAATCTGTCCAAGGACACCATGATGGAGGTTATCAGCGACAGCGACACGTCGGATCTGGAGGTGGCGCCGCCTCCCATTCCGCAGAAGCGGTCCAGCCCGATGTTCAAGAGCAGCTACAACTTACGGGCGTTGATGGATGGCGGGGGCGAGGTGAAGCCGCAGCTGGCTCCTGTACCGCCGCCAAAGATGGCACCGGCTCTGCAGCAGTCGCCTGAAATGCCTTTTGACGCCGACGACCTCAAGTTGTCGCTTCTTCGAGACAAACTTCTTGGCAACAACACCAGAGAACAACAAGCCGCGGAAGACCAGCTTCTTCATGCTCTCAACCAACAGGGAGATCTTGGAAAGGAGCTGCTGTCGGGCAGCTCTGAGTTGTACGAGGTTCCTGATCCGCTCCGTGACCTGCTGCATCACTTGCGGCACCTGCAGGGGAAGCTTGTGCCGGGAGAGTTCAATCTGTCGACCCAGTCCAAGGAGCTGGAGATTCTGATCCGCTCGGACTTTAGTGCGACCAGTGCCGGGCTGTATGCGATCCACAAGTACCAGCAGCGCGTGTTGGAGCAGCAGGAAACCATGGCTCAGTTGAACCGTCTGAAGGCCGCCATGAGCAGCACCTCCTCGGGCGACACGGAGGCGTCCAAGAAGCAGCGGGAAATGATTGACCTGCTCTTCGAGGACAAGAAGCTGCGTCACCCCAAGTTCCTCAAAAAGTTGTTCACCAAGGAGAAGCAGCCAGAACAAAAGATCCCCGATCTCCCGGTGAACAAGCGCATGACGGCCCTCCGGTTGACGGAAGAGAACTTTGCACTGGAGATGCACCGCATGAACACGTTGCGCACGGGCGAGAAACAGGACCGGCTGCGGCGTGCGAACGACGAGGAGAACGTGATCCTCAAGCCCATGGACTTTGTGTCGGAGATCAACCAGAATGAGGTGGCGGATCTGCAGATCCGCGTTGACCCCTTGCAGTTCTGGGTGGAGCCCGGCAGCCGGGCTCATGCCAAGGGCCGGTACGCGTACAATGCGTTTGAACCGGCGCTCCACTACCTTGCACAGTATGACAGCAGCGACGTGACGCTCCAGCAGTTTGTGCGGGACACCAACACCCGACTCGGGAACGATGTTCTCGGTAAGGTGAAGGTTATGGTGGTGCACTTGGCTCAGACAATGAGCGTGGTGGAGGAGGTGACGGCCAAGATCCTGCTTGAAAAGCCGCGGCTGTTGGAGGAGATGTATCGACTGCGCCAGGGCACGGTGTTCCAGCTCAACTATCTTCTCAAGAAGGTGCTTCTGCTGATGGGGGTGGTGTGCGAGGTTGTGTTGGGGCTTTTCAAGCGGCCGCAGCTGATGAACAACACCCTCATGATCAACCACGCATGGTTGCTGGTGTGTCTCAACGGCGCACACCGTTTTGTGGACTTGATGCTTATCAAGCAGTGCGACATGATGAACCTTGCTCTGCTCAACGAGTTCTACTTCATGGTGAAGCCGCTCGACCTCATCTTCACACACATTCCGCTGTCTGTGGATGCCCAGCACATTGTGCCTCCTGTGGATCTTCTCATTGCCTTGCTGCTTCCGTACTGCTACCTGGGCTACTTCCGCTACGAGTTGGTGCTTGTCAACTTCAACAACGCGCTCACCCGCCTCCGCGACTTTGAGTTCTTTGAGATCGACATCCAGCTTCCTGCAAACGTCGAGGTGTACGCCCACATCAAGACGAGCGACCTGCGGGAGTTTAGCGATCTTCTGTTGCTGCAGGTGTTGTGGAGGAGCGGCGGCCGTCGCGTTGTACGCATCAAGGCTCTACTTCCTGCCAAGCGGGACCAGGGGTTTCTCCAGGTGTTTGCTGGTGCACGCGGTCTGCAAAAGAACATGCACAATGTGTTGGAGTTGGCCGTGGTCATTCCCTTGACCCACACGGGCGAGTACCGGGCCATTGACTTTGTTGGCCGGTACCCGACACCACAGTGCACCAGCAGTGACTTGTACATCAAACACCCGCAGATTCTGCGTTTGTTGAGCAACAAGCTGTACCTGTTTGAGGTGCAGCAGAGCCCCTGCGGCGAGCAGGCAGCGGCTGTGCGGCCATGCAAAGTGGCGTTGCAGATGCCAAGTGGCAAGTTGGTGTTGCTCCAGCGCGAGGGCAACAGTACGAACGGCATGTTCAAGCACCAGATGACGCTTGCAGAGGAGGGCACGTACCGGGGATTGGTCACGACCGACCAAGGCGACGGGTGGTGTGTGTTTGCTACCTGGGAGTGCATTCCGGGGAGCCAGACAAGCCGGTAGTCCAACCGCTCACAAGCCAAGCATGTATTGCACTAATCTACATCTAAGCCAACCTCAGTGCAACACCAGAGCCCGCTCGTACAAGAGATCAAGCGCCTGGGACATGTGCTTCACCACCTCGAGCGACGCTTCGTATGCTGCATCGTTGCGGGGCTGGTCATAGATCACCAACCACCCATTGCCCTGGTCCAAGACACCATAAAACACCTTGTCCAAGATCATCTGCAGCAACTTGCCCTCCACCTGCCGCACATCCAAACCAATCACGCTTGCAATGTGTTCCACCTCCACCGTCAGAAAAGGCTCGATCACCTTGAGCAAGTTCTGCTCGAGCAAGGTGTCGTACAAGTCCGTAAAGTGCAGGCGGATGATGTCGTCGCTCTTCAACTCGTTGGCATAGTGATGCATGGCGTCCTCAAACTCCTTCAACAGACGGTTGGAGTAGGCAGTGGCAATTGCCTTCATGGCGTCCACATCGCGCAGCGTGTGCTTCATCACGTTCTTGTTGGCCAACAACCCGTTCACGTCATCAATCAAGTTGAGCATGATCTTCAGCAAGAGCATGTACTTGAGCACCTCCACTGTGCGCGGGTCGTCCAGCGTGTTGAAACCGTCAAACGCCTCGTAAAAGTACGAAAATGCCGTCTTGTAGTCCTTGTCCTCGGCGTTCAAAATGCCGCTCATCGTGTCCAACTCGGCCTGCGTCAACGTGGGCGTGTACACGGCGTTGGCACTGGTGCGGGCACTGGTGAGCGCCGCCCGCGCCTTCGCCAAGCTCCGCAACGCGTGGTAGTTCTTGCTCTCCAATAGCTGCACTTCCACAAGCAGCAGCTTGTCGTCCAACTTTTTGTACTCGCGGAGCAACTCCAGGAGAATCGCCAACAGGTCCGCGTACTTCTTCTGCGAGAACTGGAGCTGTGCCAACTTGAGCTGGAGAGCTTGCCGGAGAAACAGCAACTTCTGCTCCACTGCCCACGCAATCAGCTCTTCGGTCGCCTGCACCTGGATCTCAAGCGCGTTCGGGATGCGCGTGAGGAGGTCGATCAACTGGCGGAGGATCTTGGCCATCTTCAGCTTCGCAAGTGCACCCAACAGGTTCCGCAGCTGCTCGATAAGCTGCACAATCGCCGTGGCATTGCCCTGTTCCCGGAACACATTGCCAAGCTCCAACGCACTCACCTCCTGTTCGGCAAGCAACTTGTCCACGGCAGCGGGCGACAAGTCAGCCGCGCTCAGCCGGAGAATCTGCTGGTATGCTGCCTCAGCAGCGTCGTACTTCTTGGCTTCAGCCGCCACCCGCGCCTGCTCAAGCGTGGAGGAAACCATTGGGGAGTGTGGATGGGGTGGCGATACGCCATCGGAGGTTTAATGTGAGGACGCGCTGGTTGCTGCACGACCTGGCTATTTGGAGGCGGCCACAGTGTGGCGGAAGCGCTCTGCCACGCCCATGGGCAACCCGAACACCGGGTCGATTGGCGGGAGGAGCTCGTCGGAGGGAGTAGCGGCACAGCTGAAGCCAAACGCAGGGCCTTCGGTGTTCTCCGTGTACGTGTACTCGTGGCCCGTGGCCGACAAGCCGCACAAGACGTAGTTGGTGTGGTAAAAGTCAGGCAGGGCGCCCGGCTTGTCGAGCAACCCTCCACGCTCGCCCTGGCAGCAACACAAGACATACTGACGGAGTGCTGCCGTGTCAATCACCCTGTCGGTAGTAGTGCCTGCAAGACACCCTGTCAACACGGCACTGGTGCCCACCCAGTGAGTGTAGCAGCCATCCACCAACTTGTTGGTCCGGCCAGCAAGCCCGCCTTCGCTGGCTCCCTGCTGGAGACCAATCCACCGCGTCAACGCACCAACGTCGATGTGCTGGGCTGCCGCGACAGGCTTGTCAAGAAGACACAATGACGCCAAGGCGCAGAACGTGTAGCCGCCGTGGGCTTCGTCAAACGGCACGCCGCCAAACCCACCCTCGTACGTCTGGCACTGACCCAACCATTCGGCTGTGCCCGCCACCAACTCCGGAGTGACAATGTCCAAGAGCGTCAGCACCACCAACACGCAATACACGGCACGGGTGTCTGCTTCGCCGCCGGTGTGCATCACAAACAGCCCGTCAGCCTGCTTTAACTCGAGAAACCAGTCATAGAGCTCGTCACGCATCTGCACGCACTCCAGCACGTTGCCAGTGAGCGCGAGCACCAGTACTGCGGCGTAGGTGGCTGCGGCATGGCCCAACTGCCCCACTCCGCCACCAATCCCGCCGCTGGGCGATCGGTATGCCCTAATCTTGTCGGCACACTGTTTGGCGTAGGCCAGCACGTCGGTGCCAAGCAAGGCAGCCAGGTTGAGCAACCAAAAGACAATCCACGGGTTGGAGGCTCCAAGCACGGCAAAATAGTGCGGAAGCGGGTCCGACAACAGCCCCACCGCCCAGCGCCGGTGCCGTGCCACGTCCAATCCCGGGAACTCGCCCGTGCTCAACACGGACTCGTAAATGGCGTGCACAGCGCTGGCCACCTCGGCCTGGTCGGTGCAGGTGGAGCTGGTGTTGGCGGTGACAAGCTCGGCACCGCCCTCGCGCGGCACAATCGGCACGGTGTCAACAAGACGTTCAAGCACCATGAAGGCGTCGTTAGAGTAGTACGTGGGCATTGTGCCGGTCTGCTGACTCCTGCTGACGTTCATTGACACACCTGGATTGGGAAGCGGGGACAAAAAGACCCCATCGCAGATCACCTGACCATGGAAGCGCTGGAGGCAATCGACCGAGCGTGGCGCCACTACGAGGCTGCCCGGTTTGCTGCGAGTGCCGCCGACCAGGAACGCAGCAAGGGAGAGTTGGGCCAGGCGGTGCGGCTTCTCACCAGTGCGCTTGGGCACGCAGCTGTGTTGGACACCAGCACCAAGACCTACCTCACGTCCGTGTGCCAGGCTGTGCTTGCGTACCGTGAGCAGGGCGTGAGCGACTTGAGCACCACAGTCATGTGGCTCGGACTGAAGCTCAACGGAGACGTCTATCCGCCGGTGCACGCTGGCCCGTCGTCGTTGTTTTTTGCGGAGTATGAGCGAGCAGCACTTCCGGAGCTCATGCTTTCGTCGGTGCAGTTGCAGCAGCTCGGGGCATGGGCTCTGCTTCGCAGCCTCTATCCGAAACAGGACTGGAACAGCTGTCAGATTGATCTCTCCCAGGACGCCCTCACCAACTGCTCGTTTGTGGCGCTGCTTATCTCTGTCGTCAACAACCCCGGCAGTCGCGTGGTGGAGGCCATTGAACCCCGCCGGCCCTCTCTGCACTACTACGTGGCGCTCACATTCAACGGATGCCGGCGGTTGGTGCAGGTGGATGACCGTGTGCCAATGCTCCAAGACCACACGGTGCTGCTCACGGTGCGTCTGCACTCCCACCCCACCGCGATATGGCCTATGGTTCTTGAAAAGGCGTTTCTCACCGTCATGGGCCACGGATACGACTTTCCCGGGTCCAACATGTGCACCGACACTCACATGCTCACCGGGTGGCACCCACAGATTGTTGTGATCGAGAACGGGAAGCTTGAGCAGTGGGATCGCGTGTACCCAGCGTTTCTCCGCCACCAAGTGTACGTGGGTGTTGGCACGGGCAAGCTTTCTGCCTCTACCTGCTCTGCATTGGGACTCGTGCTGGAACACGACTACGCGGTGGTGGCCATGAAGGAAGAGAACGGGCAGCGGCTGCTACTCGTGCGCAACCCATGGGGCGAGTCGTTGGGGGAAGCCGGGGGAGATGGAATGCGTCCGCGCATGCAGCGGGACAGCTGGGTCCCGGAGCTGCAACTCCAGCACTTTCGGCGCATGTATCTTAACTGGGACCCGCAGGCCTTCTTTCCGCTTCAACAGCTGCTCGGCTTTCTCTTTCCCAAGAACCCGCTGGGAGAAGTGCCTCCGTGGCCGCTGGTTCCCCAGTTTTCTGTTGCTAACGAGGGCCTGGAAACAGTGCTGGTGGTGCTATTGGTGGAAAAGTTCATGAGCGGCCCGCTGCCGCTTGTACTTCCGGACAACTCGCTGCTCTCGCTCTTGGTGTACCGACTGCAGGGAGAGCGGCAGCTCCACCGTCACGGTGACTACATTGTCAAGGGGTTCCAGAGCTTGCGCTCGCGATTCAAAAACGCCCAGTTCACGCTTCCGCCCAACGGCCGCTGTACCGTGGCCATTCCCAGCACGTTTGCGGGGGCAGCAAGCCTCACGGTGCGGCTGCTGGCGCCCGTGGCCTTTTCCCGGGTCAAACACCGCTTTTTGCACACCAGCGAGTTGGCGGGCCGCTGGGACGTGTTTAGTGCTGGGGGTAGCTGGGCCCACCTGCTGTATGTGTGCAACCCGCAGTATCTGTTGGAGGTGCCGGTGGACACTGTGGCGGACATTGGAGTGTATGTGGGGAAGGCAGTGTTTGTCAACTGCCATGTGTTTGCCGTGCGCGAGCGGGGATGTGTGCGGAGCTACTCCACCAAGGCTGCGGTTGTGGACGACAAGTACGCGCTGTATCTGCAGGTACTTGTGGGCATTCCGCTTGCGGCCGGACACTACACCATCGTGGTGTCGACATTCGAGCCCGGAATGGAGCTTCCGTACACGCTCATGGTGAGTGCGCGCGACGAGGTGCGCGTGTCACGGGCGCCGCCGCTTGTGGGGATGTTCATGGCTCGAAAGAGAGTGGAGTTTGTCTCCCGCAAGGCTGTGGTGGAGGTGGCGGTGCCCCGCACAACACTGCTTGTGGTGCGGGCCACTGGCACTTTCCACAGCCGGCTCCAGGTGGTGGTGGCGACTCATGTGTCTAGCGCCACACCCGTGGAGAGTCCTTATGGCGCCTTTTGCAACGTGCCATCAATCCCGCCTGGACGCCACTCGGTGGTGGTGATTCGGGACGACGACACGCCCGCTGCAGACGTGGAGATTGGCAGTGACGTGAGCATTAGCATTACATAGCCTACTTGGCCACCTTGCCGGCCTTGCTCTTCTTCTTCTTCTTCAAGCCGCCCATTCCGCTCTTGAGCACCGCCATGTAGTTTGTCCAGAACGCATCCAAGCCTTCCGGAGCCACCACAGTCAGCACCTTCACCTTGGGACCCTTGGCGCTGCCGTCCTTGTGCTTGTGCTTGGTGGAGGCGCCGTTGGTGGCGCGGAGGAGCACGGAGTAGGGGCCAGGGCGAGGCCCTTCCACCTCATCCTGCTCCACCAAGCGCTTCTGCGTGAGGTACACGCTCAGCGTGCCCCCGCTTGCCTCCAACATCTGACCCACCCTTGTGAGGAACTGGAGTTAGTAATGTCGCGGGACGTTGCAGCGGCCGCATACCTCGTCGTTGGTGCAAGACATGAAAAAGTGACGCTCATCTCTCCATGTCGATTCTCTCGCCAGCTGAGCGGTCCTTCCTCCACGACCTGCTTGTGGCCGTGCCGCCGGTGCGGCCCGACCTGCGGGCACCCCTGCAGTTCCGTCCGCTTGAGGCACTGGTGGGGTTTCTCCCGCTGCTGAACGGGTCGGCGCGGCTCCGGCTCACTGACGGCAGCGAGTGTATTGTGCTGGTGAAGCTGCGGGTGGTGGTGCTTGCTACGACGCCGCTGCTTGTTGAGGTGGATGTGGACGTGGCAGGACACCGTGACGATCTGAACTTTGCCGCCACCCTCAAACACGTCTTGCACACCATCCTCGAGGCCCACATCCCGCGTGAGTGGCTCCAACTCACCACCAAGTATGCCTTCAAATTGTTTGTCGACTGCGTTGTGGTGGCCCACACACTGTATCCGTTGACGCTTGTGCTGATGGCACTGTACCTCGCGCTCCGGCTGTGTCGCTTGCCCCGGTTGGTGCTGCGCAGAGACGACGCCGAGGTGGAGGAGCAGCCCACCTTCAGCGATGACTGGGCCGAGGCGGCCCCTTTGATCCCGGTGCTGCTGGGAGCCCAGCCGCCGCTCTTGCTTGTGGTGGCACTTGCTGGGAACAATGTGTTTGTCGACCCGCTGTTTGAGGAGCTGGAAGTGTGTGACTCTGCAGTGGTGTGTGGCTACGTGCCGGGGGTTGGCGTGGTGCCTCCCTTGACGACGGTCCTGGTGGGACAGCAGGGCCACGGAACCCGTGGGCTTCGTCCCGAGGCATTTCCGGCCGTGCACCTGTTGGTGGAGACCTGCGGCAAGGCTGTGGCAACGGCCTTGGACGCGGTGGAGGAGAGCGGGGACTTGTTTTAGAGGGCATGCAGTGTAATGACAAGCAGCTACATCACCTGCTGGTTCAACCAGCGGTAGGTCCACACACCCTGAAGCGAACCCACCACCACGAGCAACACCATACACAAGGCACCATACACAGTCCAGTGCGAGAAGGTGGCTTCGTTCATGTCGCGGAGACGCAGCTCGCGTTCGAGCAACCATTTCATCTGCCACTCCAACTGGTCTGCCTCGCGTTCAAGACGCGCAAGGGGCTCACGGTACTTGGCCAACCCCACGAGTGCCAACATCAGCCGCTGGTGCAGGGCCTGCCCGTGGTACAGCAGGTCGATGTCGAGCAGGAGCTTGACGTAGCGCAGGGCGGGGGGCGTGGTGGTGTCCGCCACGTGGTTGACAAAACACACCTCAAACTCGCTCGTGCTGTACGACGCCAGCGCGACAGACTCGTAGCGCGGGGTAAACACCACCTCTTGTTTGCCCACGCACTCGGGCACGCGTCGAAACACGTTGCGCGAGTCGTGCACATCGCGGACCACGGCCTCAAGACGCTGGCCCTCGAGCAAAGCGCCCAGGTCGATGTGCAACACAACCAAGGCGTTGGTTCGCGCGTCGTAGTGGGTGCACCGCTCGGTGGTGTGTTTGGGGGTAGCAGCCGGCACTTCAAAGTTGATGGCTGGGATGTGGTGGAAGCTCTGTGTATCCGCGTCGGTGGTGCCGTCGGACGTGCTTGCGGCTGCCGCGTGGAACAAACACACGAGTAGTAGAGCCAGAAGCATGGAAGCCAGCAACAGAGGCCGAGAAAGAAACGAGTGTGAGGCCAAGCCTTGAGAAAGAAGATGCGGGCGCAGTTCAGGTGTGGCCGGGATCTGACACGTGAAAGCATGCGTGTGGATGCATGGTTCTGCAGGCTTAGCGCACGAGGGCTACAAATACACCAGCGAGCTCGGCGTGCCTTCGTCCAGGGAGCTGCCGGGGGGGGCGTTCTGCAGAACAGTGCCCAGCGGCACTCCGCGGCGCTGGCACTCGCTGTCCACGCTGCGGATCCGCTCCTCCTGCCGTTCTAACACCTCAAGGTTTTCCTGCACTGCTTCGGCGTACACGTCGTGCGACTCTTTGTCGGGTGCCAGGGCCAACGCCTCGAGCTCCTGCCGGAGGATCTCGTTCAGTTCCCGAAGCTTTTGCACCAGCAACACCAACTGCTCGCGTGTTTGCTCTAGCTGTTCCACCGACAAGTCCTGAAGGGCGATGCGGAACGCAGGAAGGGAAAGTGACATGAGAAACCTTTACACGCTATAAAAAACAATGCCCCGGCTTAATAAGTGAAGCGGAAGTCGAGGCGCTTGTTGCCGGTGGTCTTGTTGTTGCGGCGGTACTCGTCCTGCTCGTCCTCCAGCAAGGCGTTCCACAACTTGGCCTTCTGGGCGTTGCGCCACTTGTAGTAGAAGTGGGTTGCAATGAGCGTGGGGAACATCAAGCCGCAAAACCCCACGAGCACGCCGTTGCCCACGCGGTACTTGGGCTTGTCCCACGTGCGGTAGATCTGGGATGAGAGGATCAGACCAATCTGCACCGAGATGTTGTAGAGCGAGGCAGAAACCGTGCGCGTCTTGATGGAGTTGGAGTTGGTGGAGCACCACAGCACACACATGGCGTGGAGGTACGGGTTGCCGAGGATCAAGGTGGTGACGACAAACGTGGGCCACTTGGCCGACATCAGCCCGCTCCAGAATGCAAGCACGCAGATAAGAGGGAAGGTGTAGAGCGGCTGGACCAAGGAATAGAACGCCCGCAGGTTGATGCGCTCCGACCCCCACGTGAAGAGAAACAACAAGGCAATGTGGAGCACCTGGTACGGGATGTTGAGCAAGTTGGTTTGCGTGGTGGTGAAGCCAAGGCCCTTGAGAGTGAGCAGGAGGTAGGCGGTGAGCACACCAGTGGGGACGTACGCAATCAACCCGATAAAGTACACGGGCCAGAGGTCGTAGTCCTGGATGCCCTGCCACAAGAGCTTGGGGGTGATGGCCTCGCGGTTGTGCATGTCGCCCTTGCTGGGGTCGTCGCGGAGAATGCGGTTCACCACGATCTTTTCTTCGCGCTCGGTGAACCAGCCCTTGGGCCGCCACGGCGCCTTGGTCTGGACCGCCAGCGGCACCATGAAGAAGAAGGAGGCAATGCCAATCACCAAGGTGATCAAGCCCTCGATGAGGAACAACCAGGCCCAGCCCGCCATGCCGCCACGGCCGCGCAACTTGAGAATACCAACTGCAAGGAACGAGGTGACGATCTGGGTGAGCGAGAGCGTCGTCCAGAACCACAGGAGACGCATGGGGAGCTCCTTGGAGGTGTAGAAGTAGGACAACCAGAGCACCACGTCGGGAATAAACCCGCCCTCAATCAACCCGATAAGCGCGCGAGTCGCGTAGAAACTGCCCTCGCCCTTCATCTTGCACTGGCTGATGGCGACAATGCTCCAGAGCGTCATCTGGATGGGAATCCACCGGTCCGGGCCGAGCCGCTTCAGGATCAACTGCAGCGGCAACTCGGCAAACAAGAAGGTGCAGTAGAAGATGGTGTTGCCGTTGTTGTACTGCTGTGTGGTGAGTCCGAGATCCTTGAGGAGGTTGTCACTGGTGGCCTGGGCAAGGTTCCCGCGGTCGATCTGCAACGCAACAAACATGAAGCACGCAAGGATGCACACGCGCCAGTCGAGCTTGCGCACGAGCGCCTTCTCCTCCTCAGCTGTCCAGGTAAAGTCCGGGTCGAAGCGCTCGCGGCACTCGTACTTGCTCTCCTCGTACACCTCGGTGTAGTAGGCGCGAACCTTGGGGTCCAAGAACGGGTTCAGCTCAAGAGTGGTGCCCAGCACCTCCAGCACGTGCAGCTCGACATCGCCGCCCTTGAGCAAGTTGTCGTTCGACGCAGGGCTCGAAGGAGCCTCCGGGGATGCACGAGAGGCAAAATCGTCCTTCTCCGTGGGTCTAGACATGTGGATGGTATGCACAGCAACGCTAGTGGTGCACCAACACTATATATAGACGATCTCAGGACGGACCCCTGGACGCACTGGCGCCACACCTTGTGGCAACACTCCAGGCGCAGGTTGCGACATATGGCGTTTTACCGCAGCGTACAGACCGAAACAAGCTCCACCAACCAACACGCAGCCTTATCTCTGCCGTGTCATCTTGGCAGACGCCACACTCCCCTTGCAACAGTGGCACACAATGAGAATCACGCCACAGCATATGGCGTTGTGATCACTATGCGGCACGCACAAGCCTCACCCAGTCCTATAGAAGACACACATCCGGCGCGGCGTGCAGCAGCTGTGGCGTACAGGCGCATACATCCACCCTTTCACCGGCCCGGCCCGGCCGCCACACCCCCGCCACAGTGTGGTGTGCCAGGCGCCGTTCCCTCTTGTGCCACCACACGTGCATGTCTTCCCTCCGTGGACTCCTGCACGCAACCACAAGGTCGTGGCGGCACCGTTCTGCCCTCCACGCCCATGACGTCATGGTCGAGGCGCACACGGGGTCTCACGCACCCGAGGCGCAGCATCCGGCTTGCATTGTGCAGCGTCAGCTTGGCATTGCCCGCCACCACCACTTCTCTTTTTTGATGTCGTATGCCCCCCCGCCCTACCCGCCGCCCGCCCGTGATAAGACTGGCAACTTTGACCTTCCTGTCCCCGTGGCTCCCGAGGCGCAGCTTATCCCTGGTGCGCTTGGCCGCCTGAACACCGTCTCCAAGGCGGTGTACACCGGCGAGGACTACGACTTGGTGCTCCCGCGGATCATCAAGACACTCAATCGCATCCAGAACCCCGACTTGTGGAACGAGCGCTCCAAGCTCGGTCGCAAGCAGAGCGTTCGCAAGTTGTTTGGCCTGAAGAACAAGTACACGCCCGAGGACCATCGCAACGTGGAGCTGCGGTTCGTGGTGCTGAAGAAGTACACCCCGTTCTACACGCTGGAGGAGCAGATCCTTACCTTGTTGCGGCAGCAGCACGAGCTCACGCGCTTGGACACTGTCCGCCAGGTGTTGGGGTTCCCTGCCGGCAGCTTGGAGGAGTTGGCGCAGTTGGTGGCGTTCGACGTTGTGTTGTACATCGACAACTCGGGCCTGATGACGCTGCTGCGTCGCCAGCTGGAGTTCCGCCAGATGATGCAGTACATCCGCTATCTTCCCGAGATTGGAGCCGCCTCCTTTTCGATCCGGTTCATGAACAACCACGACCGCATTGCCCTCACCATCCGCCGCGAGTTGAACATTCTGTTGGACAATATGACCTCGCTGGAGGATGTGGAGCGCATCTTTCAGTCCGACAAGGTGGTGTACTCGGGCCAGACTCCGCTTGCCACCGAGCTCCGCAAACACGTGCTCGAGGACTTTGTGTTCAAGAAGGTGCGCACGCGGTCGTTCAAGCACCCGTTGTTTGTGTTGATCCTCACGGACGGCGTTCCGTACGGCGAGCTGCCCGAGTTCCAGCTGAATGGCGTGTACAAGTTGGTGAAGCAGACCCAGAACGAGCTCATCCGGGCCGGCTACTCGCCGACCCTGGTGGTGTACCAGTTTGCGCAGGTGGGCGACGACAAGGATGCAGCTGCCTACTTGGACGATTTGGACGACAACAAGGAGGTTGGCGATGTTATTGACGTCACCAACGTGTATTCCAAGGAGAACGTCCAGTTAAACAGCGACACGCGAACCGCTGTGGGCTACTTCAAGAAGTTGCTCCTTGGCGCTGTGGACGAGCTGATGGACCAGGCCGACGAGAAGAAGTGAATGCTTGCTACGAATGTAACCAAATACATAATCGCTACCACATGGAGTCGTCCCACTTGGCGAGCTCCCTGGCCTGGTTGCCCACATCCATCTGCGCCTTGGTGCGCATGTAGAAGATGGGGCAGTCGTTGTTCAGACAGAGAACATCCTGGTGGAGCAGGCCCTGGCACCGCTGGCACTCGGTCCACAACCGCAGGAACTTGGTCTCAAGCGCGCCCATCTCAGTGAGTGCCTCCATGTAGTACTCCGGCGCCTTGCCAATACAGTTGTGGCACAAGATGGGGTGGCTGTCGCCAGCACCAAGCGGCAGCTTGCACAGACGACACGTTTCAGTGCGCTTGGCAAACCGCATCAAGCCGCTAGCCACCTTTGCAGGCGCTGCCTTGCGCACAACGCGGGTGTGCGCACCGCTCAACAACTCCAGCTGGGCCGCCTTCTCTCCCATGATTGGCTCAAAGATGCGCATGAGCGGCTTGGAAAGCTGGTTGCCGAGATAGTACTGGGTGTCGATGGGCAACAGGTGCTGCAACACGTACAACGGGTCCTCCAGCTTTTCGTAGTTCTTGTCGCCGGCCGTCTTGATGATCACGTACGCAACGCGGTCGCCCAAGTTGGGAGCCAGACCGGCGTCGCGCTTGCGCATCCGCTCGGCGAGCTCCACGTGCGCCTGCTTGGCAGCGTAGTCGGTCTTGGTGTAGGCCTTCGTGATCACCAACTGCGACAAGTCCACCTTGTTCTGAAGAAGATCGCTGATCGTCTTCTTGACAAACTCCTTGGCCCCATCCACGTTGCGCTCCTCCAAAATGAACTCAAGAACACGCGTAATGACATTTTGCACAAGCCGGCAGTTGTCGCGCCGCACCGTCTCAATGCCCTTGGTGTCCATCTTATCCCACTTGTCCGGGTTAGTCCAGTACAACCCGGCATACCGCTTCTTGTTGATGAGAAGGTACGGGAAGTACACCTTTTCAAACTCCAACTTGATGGGCTTGATAAAGTGCCCCGATACCATGTCTGCTGCCTCTTCACCCAAGCGCATGCACTCCTTCAAGTCGCTGGGGCCAAACCGCACCATCACCGAGTCGGTATCACCATAGATGACGTCCGCATCATACTCGTAACCATTTTTGATGGTGTAATGGTCCATCACCACCTGCTTGGTCTTTTCAATCATCTCACGGCCAAACGCCGTCACCAGTGACAGGATAGCAAGACATGGAAGCTTGCCGACGGTGGCACCTGTAAACCCGTACACCGAGTTGGCACTGATCTTCAACGCAAGCTGCCGCCCGTTCAACACATCGCGCTTGAACGGGTCCTGTTCGCGCTTCAAGTCGCCCTTGGCCTGCTTACGCGCAGCCAACAACTCCTGGAGGATTGTTGGAAGAATGCCCTGGCGCTGCGAAGACTTGACAAAAAAGTCGCCGTTAGGAGTACGCACGTAGTCCTTGTCGAGCTCAAGCCCCAACCGGTCGATCGTCTGCTTGGTGACGAGCGTGGTGTAGCACAAGTTGTGGGCCATCATGATCAGGGGATAAAGCGAGGCAAAGTCCAACGTGGCAATTGGCACGTCGTAGTAGCCGCGTTTGGGCTCAATGACCGTTGCGCCCTCATACTCCTGGTCCGACCCTTCTTGGCGCAAGTTGGGAATCACCACCCCGAGCTCAAGACACTTGCGGAACAACTGCGAAATCACCTTGATTTGCTGGCCCCTTGAGAGAAGAAACGAGAACGGCACGCCCGTGACACGAGCCATCTCCGTGTAGTTGATCAAGCACATGAGCTTCTCAAGGAGACGCATGGGGAGATAGGCGTCCTTCAAACAGTACACTGCAAGCCGGCGTCTTGTTTCTGCGTCGCCGTTCTGGAGGTCCGTGATGATACCGTGATGGACGTCCTCTTTCTGCTCGTTCAAGAAGTGCGCCAGCACCAGGTTCAATGTGTACAGCCGGAGCTTGTACTCGCGCTGCACAAACTGAAGAAGATCAAGCTGCATGCGGCCGTCGATGTTCACCACCTTGTTCTCGCGGGTGCCGTACGCTTTGGACGAAAAGACCGTGTCCTTCATCTCCTGGCGCACGTACTGGAGTCTTCCGAAAAACGGAAACCCCTTCAACCCCAAGTGCTCGGCACGGTTGAGCAAGTACGGAAGATCAAAGTTGGCTGTGTTGTAGCCAATAATCACGTCCGGGTCCAGCTTGACAATAAAGTCGCGCCACGCCATCAACATGTCCTGCTCACGCTCGTGCTCGAAGATCTGCAGGCCCACGATCGGGGAGCACGTGTCGACTGTGAACACGTTGCGGATAAACGGTTGCTTCTCTCCAGTGGTGGAAACCACATTGGCAATCTGGATAACTGGGTCGTGCTCCGCCTCTGGAAAGATGCCTTTGCGTCCCGCGCACTCAATGTCGAACGAGAGCACACGCAAGGGTGCCATCTTCAACCAGTCTCCGTCGGGCGAGTGGCTAAGAAGCTTGGAGTAGTGGATGGACACCTCAAGCTGACATGTCAGCACCTTGGCCTCGGCCGGGGTGGTGGTGTATGTGCCAGCCGGAAGCGTCACCCACAGCATGCCGGTAATCTTGCGGTCCACCATCAACCGCAACAAGTACTGGATGTTGTCGAACGTCATGCAGTTGGAGGGGAACATGTTGTGGAACTGGATCTCCCCGCGTTCAAAAGCAGTGCGCACCTTGCCAAGGTGCTTGGGGGTGTCAACCATCACCTTGAGGAAGGGCGTCTCGACATTACCGTTGAAGCCCCAAATGCTCTCCTTCATCACCACCTCCACCAGGTGAACCAGACCGTGGCCCTGTTGGAGATACTTGGTGAACTCCGGCACCATGTCCTCGCGGAACCCAGGCGGCGCAGGGACATACATGTAGTGCATGAACCCGGTAACATCACAGAGAACGGAGTTGCCATCCTCAGTGATGCCAAAGAACCGGAGTACCAGTGAACTGCCAACAGTGGCCTCCTCGGCGTCGAGCTGCATGAAGTGGACGTCGGTGGTGGCAGGGTCAAAGCTGCTGGGAAGAGGAGCGCGGCTCCACTCCTGGTGCTCGGGAGAGCTGCTAGAGGGGGCCATTGCTTGGAGCTCCAGTTCGAACTTGGAAGGCTCGGACGCTTCCATGGCAGCCGCCGCGGCGTCAAGACGGCGCCGCTTGGTGTCGGAAGCAGACATGAGGTGTGGAGCGACGCGATTGCCACTGACGCGTCGCATCACGTGCAAGATGATCCTGCCCAATGCGGCAGCAAGCAGCGGATGCCTGTTCGGGGTGGCGATGAGCTGCAAGCTGCTGCAGCACCGGCATTTTTCTGCTTCTCCGCGCTTCCACCGATTCCTTTGCCATGCCGACCGAGTTGGAAGAGCTTGTGGAGTTTCTCCACTCCCCGCAGCCCGCCGTGAAGCAGATTGCTCTTGACAACTGCGTCCAGTTCTCGGCGCCCGGGCCCAACCAGAAGATCTTTGCCTACAACAACTACACCGCCATCAAAGACCTCAAAACTCTTGCCCAGGACACCGGACGGACCACCGTGCGCCAGCTGGTGACCATCCTTGCCAACCTCTGCGACGACACGCATGTGCGTGACTTGATTGCCGAGGATGCTGACTTCATCCGGTGGCTCGTGTTTGAGATCTGCAACGTGGGCAACATGAACGCCGACTTGATGTGCATTCTTCTTGCCAACGTGGCCAAGAACGACAAGGTGCAGCGGGTGTTTGAGTTTTCCCAGGACGAGATCAAGAACGACACCAATCACGTGTTCACGTCCAAGAATGCTGTGGACTGCCTCATGGACTGTTTTGTCAAGGGCGCGGACCGCTCGCTCAACAAGTACGCCGATTTTGACTACCTTGCGTACTTTTTTGCCAACCTTCTGCGGTTCACCCGCTGCCGCGACTATCTCGTCACCGAGCAAACCTACGACGGAGTGATTCCGCTCTCAAAGTTGCTTGTGTTCACCGAGAAGTACGACCTGCGCATCCGGCGCGAGGGTGTTGCCTCCACCATCAAGAACGCCTTGTTTGACACCCAGCAACACATGCAGTTGATGGATGCCGAGGGCACCAACTTGTTGCCGTACATCTTGTTGCCGCTTGCGGGCAGCGAGGAGTTGGACGACGACGAGATGTTTGCTCTTCCCGACGAATTGCAGTTGTTGGGCGATGACAAGAAGCGCGACCCGCTCCCGGAAATCATGGCTGTCCACGTGGAGCTGCTTCTTCTCTTGTGCACCACGCGGCCCGGGCGAGAGTACTTGCGCGAAAAGAGTGTGTACCCTGTGGTGCGCGAATTGCACAAGGCGGTTGAGGATGAACAGGTAGGTGACTTGTGTGACCGCTTGGTGCAGATGTTGATGCGGGATGAAGCTGTGGTTGAGGAACAGGAGGAGGAGAGCGACGACGAGGAGATCGTTGAGGTTGCGTAAACGGTAATAGATGTACTACACATGGTCTACTCCTCTCCCTTCACCACCAACCGGCCGCTGATCAATTTGAGGTGTTCCTTGGCATAGGCCACCACCCGCTTCTTGTTCTCTGGGTTTTGGCGAATGCGGGCCAGCAACTGCTGCAACAACTCACGCAACGTCAGTGCGCCGTCACGCACCGCCTGCACCACCTCCACTGCCGTCACCAACAGTCCGTCTCTGGAATCACCACCGGTAGCACTGCTCTGCGGCTGCAGCAGCGGCTGGAAGGGCTCCGGCAGCAGGCGGCCCTCTGGAATCGCGGCCGTGCCCGGCTCGGCCTTGATTATGGGCTCGGAGTCGCTTCCGCCGGCCACAGGCGTGGCGGCAGCCAGGGTGAAGGACGACACAGGCACCAGGAGCGCCGGCATGACCATGGCGCGCTTGGTGATGCCTGGATTCCACTCACCCTTGGGAAAGTGCGACAACACCTGCTGGTTGCTCTTGATGATGACAAACCCATCGTGGTGCTGCTGGACACGAGTCACGCGCTTGCGTCGCTTGGGCAGGACCAGCCGCCCATCAGTGGGCAGAACCAGGGCCTTATTGGGGGGTGGAATGGTGGGCGCCAGTTCCAGTTTCACCTTATCCTCTTCGTCTTCCTTGTCCTCCAAGTCGCTCAGCAGGATGTACGGGTTGGCCTCTTCCTCGTCGCTGTCATACAAGCCGCCGTTCATTTCCCGCTTGGCGAGAGTCTTGCGCATGCGACGGCCCTCTTTGTCTTCTTTGCGGTCCCCAAAGAGGTCGTCCATGTCGTCATCGTCCTCCGCGTCGTCAAAGGCGTTGGCCTTCAACATCTCACGCTTCATGCGCTGCTCGCTCAACTTGTTTTCCTCCACATCGCCGTCCATGATAGGGGCCTCCTCGTCATCGGCAAACTCCTCGTCAAAGTCCAAGTCGTCGTGGTCCAGATCGCGGTCCGCGTTGGTGCGGCTGCTGCCGCCACCACCCACAACGGTGCGGATGCCCGGTGTCCACTGCTGCGTGCGGCGGAACCGCTGGTCCTTCTCTCCGCTGGACTCACCCTCCTGCTGCATGTTGCGCATGTGCCACCGCAGAACAGTCTTCTTCTTCTCCATGCGTTCTTCAGCCTCTTCAAGCGTCAACGTGGCGTACTTGTTGCGTTGCAGGAACTTGTACACCTTGTTCGCGGGCACCATCTTGAACACGTTGGCAGCCTTGTCGTACACAAGAAACACATACGTGTCCAGGGTGCCCGCCTCGTACGAACCAACAAAGGTATTGCGGCCGTGGTAGTCCTCCAAAACCCACGGATAGTACTCCTCGTAGCGCAACTGACGTTTGTCCTCGTCCATCAACACCACCTGGCGGGTCAGCTTGCGGAACTTTTTCAGGCGCCGGGGCCGGCTCAGGTCGGGTGCCACCTGCAGCATGTCCGCCACCAAGGGTGTGCCGTCCTCGTCCGTAGCTGCGGGCTTGAGCGTGCCGTCCGGGTTGTACTTCTGCTGCTGTTCCAAACGCTCGAGCTCCTCGTTCTGCCGTGTACGCTCCGCAATGTCCGCCATCAGCAACTGGAACTGGAGGTTTTTGGGGTCCTTGCGGTGGAGCCGCACCGGCGGCTCGAACAGCTTTGGATCCACGTTGTTGCGGCTCTGGAACTTGAGGAGGTGGTGGCGAATGTCGTCCACCTCCTCTGCCAGACAGCACACCACGGGAATCAGCTCCACGTCCGGGATGGCCCCGGTGCTCTCTGGCTTGACCAGCATGGAGAAGAGGAAGGAGATGCGGGGTGTGCGTGCGTCAACCACGCACGACCACTTCCTTATGGTGGACAGCGTGGAGGACCAGGTCAACTACGTCCCGTGGGTGGTGCGCAACAAGCGGCTGGTGCAGCACGTTCAGGACGTGGCACTGCTTGCGCTCGGAGTGGCGGCGGGGGTGTTGCAGCTCGAGGGGTTCCGGGGGTTTGGGTTGTTTGTGGCGGGCTCGTTGGTGGTGAGCAGCGTGGTGGTGGGGGTGGTGGCTGGGGGTGCTCCCGGCCGCTACTTTGAGAGTCCTCTCAAGGATGTGGTGTGGGGGGGATTGACGACCGGGGTGGCTGGCTACGTCATGATGTGGTGCTTGATGTATGCGTTGATTGACACGTAGGGTGTGGTGTGTATGCTGCTTGGGGCGTAGGGCGCGCGGGGTGTGGGTATAGTAATCTGCCAAGCCTATGCAAGCCGCCAAATGGGGGGATCTGGGGGTGCGGCAGCACGGCGTAGACTCGACACGCAACGGCCCCACGCATTTCCAGCCTACTCCTGAACGCCATCGCTTTTTCCACCTGACTCATCTCATGTCTATTGCGACCGACCCTGAAGAACAGTACCGGCTCATCACGAAGAACCTCCAGGAGGTTCTCAATGGCCAGATCATCAAGGATGTGCTTGAGAAGGAGAAGCGGGCCGTGAAGATCTACTGGGGCACGGCGCCGACCGGCAAGACGCACTGCGGGTACTTCGTGCCCATGACCAAGCTTGCGCACTTCCTCAAGGCCGGCTGCGAGGTGACAGTGCTTCTTGCCGACCTCCACGCGTTCTTGGACAACATGAAGGCCACGTTGGAGACAGTGGCGTACCGTGCCAAGTACTACGAGAAGACGGTGAAGCTGATTCTCACCTCCATCAACGTGCCGATTGAGAAGTTGCACTTTGTCATGGGGTCGCTGTACCAGACGTCGAGCGAGTACACGATGGACATTTTCAAGATGCTGAACGTGTGCTCGGTGAACGACGCGAAGCGCGCCGGTGCTGACGTGGTCAAGCAGACGGAAAACCCCTTGTTGAGCGGGCTTATCTACCCGCTCATGCAGGCCTTGGACGAGCACTACCTCGACGTGGACGCACAGTTTGGTGGTGTGGACCAGCGCAAGATCTTTGTGCTTGCGGAGGAGAACTTGCCGCTGTTGGGCTACAAGAAGCGCGGCCACTTGATGAACCCCATGGTGCCCGGCTTGGGCAAGGGCGGCAAGATGTCTGCGCTGGACCCCAACTCCAAGATTGACATTTTGGAGGAGCCCAAGGTGGTGGAGAAGAAGATCAACGCGGCTTTCTGCGCGGCTGGGGACGTCAACAACGGCTTGATTGCCTTTGTGGAGAACGTGCTTTTCCCCATCTACGAGGTGAAGCACGACAAGGAGGGCGAGTTTGTCTTCCACGTGAACCGGCCCGAGAAGTTTGGCGGTCCGTTGACCTACACGCTGGTGCAGCAGGTGAAGGACGACTTTGCTGCGGAGAAGCTCAACCCGGCTGATTTGAAGAGCGGCGTGGCGGCTGCCATCAACGAGTTGCTTGCGCCTCTCCGCAAGCTGTTTGCCGAGGACCCGGAGTTCCAGGAGGCACTGGAGAAGGGCTACCCGGCCCCCAAGGTGGCGGAGAAGAAGGTGAAGAAGAAGAAGGACCGTGGCTCTCGCTACCCCGGGGCCCCCGCCGAGGTGCAGCAGGTGACCGAGAAGTTGGCCGAGACCAAGGTGGAGTAGACGGTGTGCACAACACACTCCATGTAAGCAGTGCGCCAACCACAGGATTCTCCACACACCTTTTCATCATGGGCTTGTTCACAGGATCTTCGACCGAGGCGGCGCCTGCCGCGCCGCTGGCTCAGGTCCAGGCCATCCAGCAGGAGATTGGCCTGGAGTTGGCCAAGGCCAACGCCACCGAGTTGGTCAACAAGCTTACAGAGAACTGCTTTGCTGCATGTTTCGCCCAGCCGCAGGCCCTGGTCACCGCCGGCCAGGAGACCTGCACCAACCAGTGCGTCGAGAAGTACATGCGCGCGTGGAACGTGGTGTCCAAGGCCTACGTGGCTCGCATCCAGCAGCAGTAGCCATGCACAGTGTATATTCGCCACAGCGCTAATAGATAGCCTCCCTCCGACCTACTCGTCGTCCTCGTCCTCGCCACCAATAGACCCCTTGATGTCCTTCCACAACTTGCCCTTGTTGTGGTTCTCGTACCACTTGGTCACCGCCACGTCGAAGGTGGGCTGGAACACAAACGCACCGGCAATGAAGGTGCCCACCATCACCGAGTTGCGCTTGAAAAAGGTGTTGACAATCGAAGTGTACACAGACTGGCGTTAGTATCGAGCACAGAGCTGGAGGCCCGGACGTACCGCCCAGGCCAGAAAGCATACCATAATGATGGAGTGGTTGTGAATGGTGCGTTAAAATCGCTTCGTGTGATTGGTTTGCGATGCAATTATGTAAGCATGCATCACGTGGCTGTCACGTGCTGCGCTCCATGTCCGCGTCTCCGTCTGCGTCCTCGCCCGTGTCCTCGCCGGCGTCCTCGCTGGCTTCCTCGCTGGCGTCGTCGGCAGCCTCATCCCCGCTGCTCACACCTTCAGTGCGCTGGCCTGCGCGCCGGAGAAAAAGCTGCTGTGCAGCCCGCACAAACGCCAACACGCCGCGGGACGTGTCCCGGGCCGGGTCTGCGTCCTCCTCGCTCTCGCTCTCGCTCTCGCCATTCAAGCGTCCATCCATCTCCAAGCCCTCCGGCATGGCAGCAGCGGCACGCAAAAGCCCCTCCTCTTCGTCCTCCGTAAGGTCGATGTCCACGCCGTCCACGTTGATGGTGTTTAACGCCCGCGCCGTGAACTGCCGCACCTGGGCCATGTGCACCACCAACTCGCCTGTCACCCAGCGGCGGTTGAGCTCGCGCCACCGCTCCATGTTCAACCACGCCAGCTGCCCCACCCGCAACACCAGCACCAGCGTCTCGCCGTGCTTGTTGAGGTAAGGCAGGGCCACAGACACCGGCAACCGCAGTGGGCGCCACGGGTGCTGCTCGTCCACCTCGGGCTCCGGCGGGGACCCGGGTCCGCGCTGCTCCATCAACAAAATCAGGTTCTCACTCGGCTGGAAAAACACTCCCACTGGTCCCAAGCACTTGTCGGTGTGCTTCCCAATCTTGTCGTACGCCTCGTGCGGGTGGCCATCCTCAAGCAGTAAACACGCCCCGCACACGAGGCAGTGGTAGTAGTCAAGACGGGCAGAGCCCCCGGACTGTTGTTCCAAACCATGGACAAAGTCGTGGAGCAGCGAAGGCATGCCAATGAGTCGCACAACACCAGGGTACTCAAACTCCATAGGCGTGGTGGCCGTGGCGGCCGCAAGAAAGGTGGCAGTCTTGCACACCAGCTCTTCAAGAGACCCAGGCGGGGCGCACATCACCTCGCCTGGAGACGGAAGGGCCAAATGGCTAGCAAGCACCAGTACTGCCGAGTCATGCAGCACGCCGTCCAACGCGGCCAGGAGACCGCTATCGGTGGCCTCAGCCTCCGCTTCCGGGAGAAGCACGCTGCGGAAAATCCAGAGACAGCGATACAACGGAAGGAGACAGCGGGAGACAGCCACTGTGACCCCATCCAGACCATCGCCACAGAGACGGGCAATGGCCGCAGCCGCCGCCCCACCCTCCCGAGCCTGGGCAGATATGGCAGCAGAAAGACGTGCCAGCTCCTTGGCAACAACCACCCGCGCCACCGTGTCAAACGACTCAGCGCCCAGGAAGAACATCTCAACAAACTCCCCGAACGGAAACCCGTCATACACCTCCCACCACGGTGTGCCTCCGTTCAGCAGGAAGCTCGTCTGCTCCGTCTTTGCACAGGCCACCACGTCATCCATGTGGCTGCCCACAACAGCACGCATCTGCACAAGCGACCGGAGCAACCACCGGTCCTTCTCCTTCAAGGCAGAAAACAAGCGGTGCAGCAGGGGCCCCACAAGCCGGCTGGCTCGCTCGTGTGCCATGATGGTGTTGGTCACCATGTGCAGCTGCTGTTTGAGCATCTCCAGCGCCATCATCGGCAGTGCACGGCTGCACATGATGCTGTAGTGCTCAAACACGAGTCGACGAATGGCGTCGGCAAAAGACTCGTTCCCCGGAGGAGACGAGTGCAACAACAGCAACAACAGCGTGCGTCTCTGGACGTACATCCGCGAACGCACGCTTCGCACACTCCACTTGAACTGTGAGTCGCCTGTGCGCGGGTCCTTGCTCAACTCAACCGTCCACTTGGGAATCTTTGAGAGGGTTTCTGGATGGACAAACCGGTCCAGCACCAGCGTACAGTTCTGCATCGACTGGCTGTCCCACATCAGGTAGTACCGCGTCGTAGTGGGTGCAGCTCGTGCCCACAGCCCGGCCAAGTCATTTCCCCATCCACCATCTTCAGGAGGAAGGAACAGCGGCATGAAGGCGTTGTTGGCCGACCGACACAACGGGCACTCGAACTGAATCCCTGGCCGAACATCGTTGCGCACCAGCTCTTTGAAACAGCTGTGATGCATTCCATGACCACACGAGGTGGCAAGCAGCAGAAGCCCCCGCAGCTGCGGGAGTGGCCGGGGACGACTGCGTCCAAACAGCCTCGCACCGTGCCATTGGTCGGTGGCGTGCGGGTTGACCCCGGCAAACGGCTCCTCGGGCCACGGCAAGAGTGCATCTTCGATTGCTTCCGCCACCGCCGTTGAATCCTCTTCAGTCCCACCCACCTGCAAGCGGGAGTACACTGTCAGTGACGAAAGCCACACAGGAATGCCGAACAACTCCCCCGGCTTTTCCACCTGTTGACACAAAATACACTCACGCGCGCTTGCCAGCCACATGTTGGCAGTGCCCCCTTGGCCGACAGAGGTACCATCGTCCTCATTAGCGTCCTGCGGGTGCAGCTCAACAAACTCTTGCTGCCGGCGAGCAAACTTGGCAAAGATCCGTTCCTTCCGCTCTTTTGCAAGTCGGCGTTGGCGATCCCGGGCCAGTTCGAGGCGGCCGCCCTTGGAGCGGTAGCGGTCCACGTATTCCTGGCCAAAGGCGTCCACAAGACGTGGCACCACCGAGGAGTCCCGCTCGCTGATGTACTGGAGAAGATAGTCAGCCTTTGACCGGATTTCCAGCAGCATTCCCAGGTTGGCAACAGCAAGAAGCAGGTTGCATACCGGGTAGTCCAAGTAAACACTTGGAAGCTCTTTGTCGTGAGTCGAACTTTTTTCATAGTCCACCAACACGGCATGGAGCAAGTGCAACAACTGCGGCATGTACACATCCAGCGACAGTTCGTGCTCGACCGCCTGCTGAATCAACTTGTACACCACCTTGGCAAATGCCCGTGTGCGAGTAAACGCACCGATAGCCAGATATGCCATGGCCATTGGCTGGAAGTGAGGCATCAACACCACGGCATCAGGTTTGCACTGCTGTTGTTCTGAAAGCGCTGCTCGCAACGCATTTTCGAGCTCAGGACCTCGGAACACATCGGCGGCGCTGTCGAGCGGATCCAACTGGCCATACAACTTGCTGCGCAAACGGTAGAGCCCGGTGTCGGACAAGCTCAGAGGCGGGGTGAACTCAGCCACCTCGCCAAGCACTTCTTCAAGCTGCTTGTAGGTGCTGACAACATCCGGGAGGTGGCGCTGAAGATCCGAGTAGGTACGGGGACCCCCAGCAAGGCAGAAACACACCACGCGACGGGCATAGTCGCGCATACGCCTCTGCGGAGATAACTCCACCACAAACAGCTCGCGCAGTCCAAGCAACTTGTACACGTAAAACACAAACTCACCCACAACCAGGGCAATGCGGTCATCGTACACGGTGGAGCCCCACTCTTCCTTGCCCACAAACCACTGGAGAAGTTCCCATCTCTCGAGAGTGTTGTAAACAAACCGCTCCAAATGCGTTGTGCCCTCAGCAGCAGTAGCCAATGCGGCTATTTGGTTGAGGTGCACATCACGGGCATGCCCTCCACGATTCAACATCAGCCGAGAATACAACAGGGCTTGGTGTACCACCAGCAAGCCATTGCGAACCCAGAAACCCGTGCGAACCTGGGCACACAAGACAATCAGTCGGAGCAGTACATCAGCAACCGGGAGCAACACGTCCAAGGGGAGCATCGACACACCAGCAACCCCTTCCTGTTCGAGCACCCAGCTCAACAACAGATTGAGTGGGTTGATGAAGGCAGTGGGGAGCGACAGGACTCGGTACTCAAACACCTGGACACCGTCGACATATGCGGTGTGGCGGCGCGGGTTCAGTACCTCGAGAATTTTGGCAGCCACCCCCTGGACACGCAACTGACGCAGCCCCCACATCCCAGCTTGGGTTTCCTCCAGAGTAGGGGGCCGGGCACCGGGGGCCATCTTCTGGATCATCAGCGCCACGTGAAGGGCGTAGGTGAAATGGAGCTGCCACCGAGAGTCCTCTATCTCCACGTGTGTGCCAACACGACGAGTAACAAGCCAAGACGACTGGAAAAGCAGAACAAGCTGCACAAGCGAGTCCCACAGTTCACGCAGGTAGCTGAGATGTTTTTCGCTCGACACCTCCAAGATGTAGATCAAGTCGTTGAACACCCTCGAGGCCAGGTCGCTGATGACCACAGCAGAGTCCAGCGACAGGTCGGGGTGGAACACCAACTCCAGCAGCACGCTCGGGGAGCGATCACGAGGATTAGGGTGGGCGCTTGAACGAGGACTGCATTGCGACCGCAACACGGACATGGCAGCCTGTGCGATGTTGGTCAACCAACCGCGCTCGACAATCATCTCCACGTTCATGGGACACGTGAACAACTGTGTGGTGGCCTCCTCAATCATGTGTAGATGCCACTCACGGTCCAGTTTGGCCTTGAGCAGAAGCAAACAGCCGTACATCTCCACAAATTGCTCACAAAAGCGCCTCTTGTACTCAAGATCGCTGGCAAGCACACCCACGGTGAGCTCGTGCATGTTAGTGCGGAGCTGCTTCCAGAAACGAATGTCGTAGTACATGATGCACTGAATACGGCTCTGGAACGGCTCGAGAGCCAGTGGCCGCTCCACAAGACGTTCACCAAACGGGATGCGGTTCTCGGAGGAGAGGCCGTTGGCGGCGGCATCCAAACCGCTGGGGGTGCAACGCAGAATGGTGTGAAACTCCAGCAGCAGCGACGTGAGCGAGCGACAGATCGCTCGCCGGGCCGCCAGCTGGAACGCCACGTTGGGAAACTGTGTCAACTTCATAAGCCACTCCACACACTGCGTCGCCACCTCTTCTCGGCGGTACAAGTCAATAGGGGTGATGGTGGCCACCAACCCCGTTGTCTCCAAGCGGTCTTTGGCAGCCTTGAGCCACTGTGGCAGCGACTGCGTCATCATCAAGTGGCGCCCAACCGTGTCGATCGACAGCGCCACGTTGCTTGCTGTTTGCCGGTCACACTCGATGCAGGCGGTGATGCGAGAAGTAGCGTCCTCCCAGTTGTGGTTCTCGTCGTTGTAGAGGACAAGACCAAACTCCCCCACACCGGGACACCGAGTAAGCAACTCCTCTGGGTTTTCGTTGAAGTAGCGATGCACAGGCGTAAGCGTCAAGACCGACTCTTCGAACGTGGAGATGATAAAATCAAAAGCAACATCAACCGTGGACTGGAGGGCTTCAAGCACGTCCGCGGGGATGCTTGCACCGGCAGTGGCGTCTGTCTGAGCACTGGTACACTTGCAGTTCAACGTGCAGTTCCATGCCTCGGGATCGCCGCAGTCACACATCCCGCTGCCGTCACGGGCCACGTATACCAGCACCCGGTGCCCTTCGTGATCGCTGGGCAAGAAGCAGTGGGAGCAGAGCACACACAGATCATCGAAGCCGCACTCGGCACAGCGATACACAGCACTGCCGGCGGTGAGCTTGCGGCCACATGGGCGGCCCGGATGAGCCACCAGAGCCACACCCTGCGGCACGTCGCTCAACAGCGTCCACTCTCCCAGAACAGCCTCTCCCCAGGTGCTGGGGTGTGTCGGGAGCTGCGGGAACAACAGCGGCAACCAGCGGCCGTGTTGTGTGGCAGCAAACCAGAGGGGAGGACAGACCTCAGAATAGCAAGCAGGGCGGTCCCGCAGCTCATGGAGGTGCAACCAGTCGCGAAGCCGCTGTGCCGTGGTTATGGAATGGTCCATCACTAACAGAAGCAAGATGGTACGCAGAAAGCAGCCTGCTCTGTGCCGTTTGCTGGCACCTGTCCTGCACCGTTTGCTGGCGCTTGCCCTGCACGCAGCACGCGTGCGCCGTCCTGCACGCGTGCACGTGACGGCATCGGCGGCGAGCAGATGGCGATTTGCCTCCGCGTTTGTGGCCACCGGCGAGCCTCTCCTCCCAATTGCAAACAGCCTCTTCCCACACCCTTGTTGCACACTTCCGCCCACACTGTCAGGATGCCGGAAGAACTGCTGCAGAGTCTTCTGCGCTACCTTGCGTCGATGCCCCGAGGATTCGACTACCACATGGACGTGGCAGCAAGACGCCACCTTCGGCGCGCCTTGTACTACGCAGCCAGCAACAAGGGCAGGCACATTGACAAGTTTTTCCCAGACTTGGCGCCGGCCCACAGAGACGAGCTTGACGAAGGCGTGTATGGCTGCGGCGCCGGCACCACTGGCGAGTGGCACATCGACCAGAACGCCAACCGCAACCCCAGCCACCCACACCGGCCGTGCGCACGCAAGTTCATGAAAGGCGAGCCCATCTACCGGTGTCTCACGTGCGGCATCGACGAGACGTGTGCCATGTGTGCCCTGTGCTTTTGTCGAGAGGACCACGAGGGCCACATGTTGGTGAGCACCATCTGCACCCGGAGCAACTTGAGCGGCATCTGTGACTGTGGCGATCCTGAGGCATGGAAGGTGCCGGTGCGTTGCAGCAACTACTATGCCGAGAACGGCAACGATGCGGACCTTCTGGCTGACCTCGAAGAAAGTTTCTTTGCTACGATTGAGTCTGTATTTGACTACTTGGTGGACGTCTTGCGCCACTTGGACATTGTGTATCTTCTGAATCTGGAGTTGCTGGACAAGGAGATTGTGGCATACTCGGAGCTGTGTGGGTTGGATCTGGCGTTCTACGACTCCACTCCGGACCCCAACTCAGACGAGTACTGTCTTGTGTTGTACAACGACTGTGTGCACCACCAGCGCGATGCCGTTCTGCGCATCCGTGCAGCTCTGGGAAGGGTGCCTGAGTTTGCAGAGATGGTGACGGAGCAGGTGGAGTTGTACGGCAAGGCAGTCGTGCTCACGCTGGAGGACGTCGGGCAGTTGCGGGAATGCCAGCAGGTTCTTTCGCTGACTGGTCTCCACACAAGCATCCGCAGTGCGCGAGACGTGTTTCGCGAGGACATGTGCGACGAGATTGTGAAGTGGATGTGCAGCGTGACGGCAAACCTGCCGTTGTTTACGTTGTACGACGCCCCCAGCGATTGGTTCTCGCGCCTGGTGGTGCGCAAATGGCGCCACAACTGGTTGGAGGCGTGTGTTGACACACCGCAGGACTGGCGTCACCCCTCACAGCGTGTGCTCGAGACGGAGGAGTACGTTCCTGGGCGCTTGTTGAACAAGACGTGGATTCCGGTGCTTCCGCATTTCCCCACCTCTTGGTGCCCCACGTACTGGGATACACCAGCAACGTTGTGGGAACTTCCACAGGAGCTCTGCGAAGATGCTCGGTACAACTTGTGGCCGCTTGCCGACAGTGTGTACCTGGACATGCCGTTTGTCGGGTCGCGATTCCAGTACTTGCTCTACTTCGACATTCGCTTGTGGGATCACGTGCGTCCCATGTTGCACGACTTGTACATCGAGGCTATGGTTGGCAACTTGAAGTACCGCGCCGTGCAACTGGCTCAGTATGTGGATATCCACGCCATGTTGACCCACATGTACTACTCGGTGGACCGCGAGCCGGAGAACAACTTGATGTGCATGATGCTGACGCAGTTCTTTACGTCGCCGCTGCATGCCACGGCGATTGCGCGCCACGGCGACTTGCTGCGGATGATGGCTACAGGGTATGGACTCTTGACGATGGAGCAGGCTTTGCGACCGCTGCTGGTGGACTTGAGCCGCCCTGCGCTTGTGCAGAGCGTGCGCAACCGCCGCTGGGGGATCATTTTTCTGGACATGAGGTACGTGCTTCTGTTGGCCGAGCAGCCTGAGGAGGTGTTCAGCGTGCTGTTTGTGCTGCAGGCGTGTGACTTTCTTGCCTTGTTTCAGGGGCATCCGCTTTTGCAGCGGGCTGCGGTTGAGCACGTGGAATACGAGCTGAACGACTACACGTTCTACTTTGCCGCATTTCAGATGGTGCTGCGGTGGGCAGAAAACGTTGCCGGAGTCATCACGCGGTTTGACGGAGAGCAGCGGCGTGCCGAGGGCAACCGGGCTGTTCTGTACGTGGTGCTGATGCTTGCAGACATTGACCAGAATTACTACCCTGGAATTGCAGCTGGGAGCATTGACGCAGGTCCGCTCACGATCAAAGCATACAGCACCGGCAGCACTGCCGGCGGCGTGCTTTCAACACCGGAGTTTGCGGTGCACCAGCAAAAGATCAGCATTATCCACCCTCTTCAGGCGTTTCTTCTGTGGCTCGTGGAGGCGGTGGGGTATGCACAGCCACGGGACATCTACACAAACGTGAACTTGTGGTATCAGGGCCCCCATCTGCTTCAGTTGTACGAGTACAACTTGCGCACGGTGGTGGCGCTTGCGCAGGTGAAGACGGGCTTCTGGGTGCGCAACGGGTACAGTGTCAAGAACCTGATGCAGATGTACCGGCTGCTGGCGATGCGGGAAGCAGGGTTTGTGCGTGACTTGTACATGTGTCAGATGTGTGCATCGAGCTGTGATCCCGACAGTGTGATGTTGTTGTTTCTCGAGCGGTGGCTGTTGATGCGGTGGCGGGCCAACGGCCACAGCGACTGGCTGGTGTACGACAAGCTGACGTTGGTGGCAATGGTGGAGGAGTTCTTGAACTTTCTTCTTTGGCTCGCCACAGATACCATGTTCTTGCTGGTGAACCACACCAAAGAGGATGTTCTGCTTCTCAATCTTCGGCGCGAGATTGTCCACATGTTGGCACTTCTGCTGCCGAGCTACTCCAAGCTACAGCAGGAGGTGCCGGAGAACATTGCTGTGAACAAAAAGTTCGAGGCGGTGTTGGCTCAGGTGTCTACGTTTGTGGCCCCCAGTGGTGTGAGTGACAGCGGCAAGTATGTGTTGAAGGACGAGTGCTACAGCGAGGTGGACCCGTACAATGTGCACCTCACCCTGAATCGTCGCGAGGAGTGCATCAAGATCATCAAGCAGCGGCTTGCCACAAGAGACGGGGTGTCAGTTGACCAGGTGTGCATCATGCCTCCAGCCGACATCACCGACGAGAGTGCGCCGGGCTACGACCTTGGCATGTTTGCGCACGTGGCGGGCTTCACCACGCTGCTGTTATTTGTGCAGTTTGTGGGGAGCACCACCCGGTTCGTACTTGCGGATCCCAACGCGAATGAAGGGATCTGCGACGTGTTGTTGCACATGACGCTTGTGGCATCTTTCGAGCTGCACACTGACAAGCTGAGGTCGGT
Source organism: Limtongozyma cylindracea (assembly GCA_030572215.1). Taxonomy (NCBI): domain Eukaryota; kingdom Fungi; phylum Ascomycota; class Pichiomycetes; order Serinales; family Debaryomycetaceae; genus Limtongozyma; species Limtongozyma cylindracea. Next base: position 216,724 of record JAJLZO010000156.1, read on the forward strand.
GGGATTCTATGACCACTTGTTCACGAGCTTTGATCAGGAGGAGTCGTTGGTGGTGCTGTTGCATCGCATTCTTGGCGAGCCGCTCTTGGCAGCCCACCATGCCAAGGTAAAGGCCGTCTTCCGAACCATCCATGAGCGGCACCCTGAGTTTGGACCTCGACTTGCCGGCTCTGTGGAGTTATCGCCCGAGGGACTTCGGTGGGCTCTTGGGAGTGATGCTGGGGGCCCTGACCCGCTGGGCAGTGGGGATGAGGGCGAGCTGGAAGGGGACCGGAAGAAGCGGCTTGCCAAACAACGTCGCGAGCGCATCATGGCACTGTTCAAGGCAAAGCAGCTGCGGTTTGTGGCGATCCACGACACGGACGGAATTGACCTGAGCGATGTGGATATGGGAGATGGCGATGGTCGCCACGGGGACAGGGGCGAGCCGGATACACAGCCAGGAGAACTGGATTGGTGGCGCTTTCCGGATCACCACTGCATCTTGTGCCAACTGAAGGAGGAGGGCGATGGGCAGGTGTTTGGGATCGTGCTGTACCTTGCCCCGTTCTCGTGCTTTCGCGAAGTACCCTTTGAGGATCCTTACTGGGCTGTCCGCGCGTTTGCCGACCCGATGAGTTTGGACACCGAGGAAGATCCCCAAGCGGCGTGGTGTCCGCGTCTCGAACAGCACTTTGGCCTGTTCAAACAGAAGAAGCCGTTTGGGCCTGGGTTTCCGACTTATGGCACAGACGGTGTGCTGAACACGCAGCGGCACCTGGTGGTGACTCTGTGCGGGCACGGAATGCACTTTTCGTGCTACAAAAACTACCTCAGCACGAGCCGTACGCGCCAAAGCCAAGTGACGCGCACCATCCCGGAGGATCCTCTGAGACACGAGTTCCTTTGTCCCTTGTGCAAGGCAGTGAACAACGTGTTTGTCCCGGTGTTTTGGACCCACAGCAAGCGCCCGTGGAGCTTGTTGCAGGGCTGTGATGGTGATGAAACTGAAGAGCCGCAGTCATGGTCTGCTCCGTTTGAAAACCCCCAGTACGACGAGCATCTGGCGGAGGAGGAGCTCAACAAGGTGCGACGTGCCATCACCGGCGAGTTGGTGTCGCGGGCTCGGACGTGCATGGCACCGGCTTATATATCCGTGCTTGACGATGTGGGTGCTGATGAGGAGCGACTTCATGAGCTGCTTTTCGGCGCTGCGAGCAGCAACACGCCTGGGGACCGCAGTCCGTCGACGCACACGCTCATCAGCTCGCAGCACCGGTACGGATGGTTGTCGCTGGTGTTGGGTGATGTTGTTGGCAACATCCAGCAGTTGCTGGAACCAGTGTGTTTTGGAGGCGACTTTCTGGTGTTGCTAGCTAAGCTGGTGGAGCAGTTGGAAATCCTGCTTCGTGGATACGGCCAGGGCAATGTGTTGGATCAGATTCCAAACCAACTGCTCGTGTGTTTACGTGTGTGGAACGAGCTTCGCAACTTGGTTCTTGCAATCCGGGCCAAGGGCGAGGAGCAGCATCTGCATCTGAATGCCACTCCGACGCTTGTGGAAGACGTGGTGGGCCAGTTTGTGTACATGGCCAGTGACAGCGTGTTTCCTGGGTTGGTGCAGGGTGTGGACTACTTTCAGCTGCTTGTGGATTGCAAAGTGGTGGCGCTGGTGGGATACTCCTTTGTGAACAACCTCCGGTTGTGCCTCACGCTACACCTTCTCCAGACAGTGTACACGTTGATGATGCACTTGACGGATCTGCAAGTTCCAGATGAGATTGTGGACTTGCCGGTGGCTGAGGATGCAGACGACACGGTGGGAGCATGTGTGTGTGAAATGCTCCAGCTGTTGCAGAGCTCTGCCGGCCGGCACTGCCGGCGGTGGACAGATGTGCTGGCGCGCCACGAAGCCAAGAGTCCGATTTGGCAAGTGCTATATCTGATGGTGAAACGCATGTGTGTGCCGTTTCTCCGGCGTGCCGCGATCTGGGGCTATGTGCAGTGTCATGTGCGGGAACAGGCGGAGGTTGTTGACACGGCAGACGAGGCAGACCGGTTGTGTTCCATGTTGGGCATCCCCACGGTGAAGCAGCTTGTAATGCGGTTTGGTGAGGAGGGTGCATACGAAGCCAAGGCGTTGGAGCAGCTTGGCACGTATATCCATGGGCTTCGTCATGGCCCCGGCGGTGATCTTCTGGTGGTGGGGCCGCGCAGCGGACACTCGTCTCTTCCGGTGCCACCGATCCAGTACCCGGGGCATATCCGCCTCATTGACTTGATGCCGCGGATGGACATGTTCTTCAGCGAGTACTTTTACGAGGAGGACAACTACATGGTGCAAGACCCAGCGTTGTGTCTCTTTTGTGGGGCGGTGGTTCCGGTGCAGCACAAGGTGATTGGCGAGGCGCGTGGTTCGTGCAATCTCCACTACAGCGAGAACTGCATGCACGACGCGGGGATTTTTCTTCTCCCCCGGCTGGGCACGGTGCTTCTTTTGTGGAACGGCAAGGGCACGTTCCACAAGGCACCGTTCCTCGACGCACACGGCGAGTTGGACGAGGAGCCACGGCAGACGAAGCCGTTGTTCTTGAACAAGGTGCGCTATGACGCGTTGATCCGCAAGGTGTGGCTTGGTGGTGGGATTGTCCACATGATTGCCCGCAACTTGGAGACGGCAGTGGACATTGGCGGCTGGGAAACCATGTAGCGGCTGGCACGGCGGAGCAGCTGGCCCAGCGGAGCGACGCATCACGTGTCTGCAGGTAGTGTGACCACCCGATGACTTACAAATCAGGCTGCAGGTTCCCGCGATATCCCCCGTCATCTCCACATGTCGTTTGACGAAGACAACCGGCCGTTTGCGGCTGACCAGCTTGAGAGCGTGGACGACGTTCCTGACGGTGTGTTTCCCGAGGGTGCCGTGGAGGTACTGCGGATGGGCACAAGCGACACTCCAGCGGCTCCCACCACGGCCGTTGCTGACGACGCCACCGATGTGAACGACCTGCCGGTGCTGCCCAGCGCTCCGAATGGCGCCGCGTCGCTTCTTGCCGACCCTGAAACCACCATTTCAGTGGTTGAGGCAGGCAAACTGACAGAGGGGGCTAGCAGGGGCTACACCGTGTACACCATCAAGCTCATGCTGATGCTCATCCGCCGTCGGTATCTGGAGTTTGAGTCGCTCCACACCATTCTCTGCCGCATCTTCCCCCTTGTCATGATCCCCCCGATTCCTGGCAAGCACTACAACTTCAATTCGCTTCTCCTGCTGGCCACTGGGAACGGGTCGGGTGGCCTGGGGTCTGGGGCAAGCGGAAACGGGCAGCATGTTAACGGACTGGAGTCCCGCCGGGGCAGTGCTTCGGGTGCTGTGATTCAGCTGTTGACGCCGCAGCCATCGGCCGATCATGACACGCAGTTGGTGGAGCATCGCAAAAAGATGCTTGACTTGTTCCTCCGCGAGTGTCTCAAGATCGAGCAGGTGCGGCTGTTGCCGCTTTTCCATTCCTTTCTTGACCCCAACGCCAACTTTACAGACGACTTCAAGCGGCGGGAGCTGAAGCAGTTGCCTCCAAGCAACCTCTGCGCCAATCCCTACAATGGCTTGGACACGTTTGAAAACCCAGTGTATCTGTACATGCCTATTGTGAGCAAAAGCGGGCCTGTGGCCCCAAGTGAGGGGTCGGGGTCTGCTCCTGCGAGTTCTCCGGACCTGTCGAGCCCCCAGTTTGAACGCAGTGCGTTTGACTACGTCAATCTCTACTGCACGGTGGTGCGAACCCACGACTTTTCGTTTCTGCTGGACCTTGACCGCGCCAACAAGCGCATCTACAAGCACTGGCAGCAGCTACTGGAGTTTTATGGTGCTGGGGGTCGGCAGCTCAATGCGTTTAGCTTGACGGAGGCAGACGCGCGGAATTCCGAGCTCCTGCTTGTGCTCGAGAAGCTCGGCACACTGTACGACCAACTGAACTTGGTGACTGACACGTTTGTGGACTTTATTGGTCTGCACTTCAACGACTACTGGCGCTTCTATCTCCAGTGCTTTGACACCGTCACCAGCATTCTTAACTTCCGCGAGGCCAAGTACCAGCAGCGTGAGGTAATTGCCACCAGTCTACTTCTGGCCAAGCAGCAGTGGCTGAAGTTCATGGAGAGTGACGGCGAGTACCGCCGATTGAACAAAGTGCTCAATCAGCTGCAGGATGCCACCAGGGGTCGTCTTGACTTGACCAGGGACCAGGCGGCTACCAACGGTTCTAGCGGTGTCCCCCCCGTGCCCACGGACGATATTCCCTTTGAGCCAATTGTGAGCCCCAACCCCAAGCAACCCCTGCGTCTGAGACGGGCGTTTGGCTACACCATCCCGCTGTTGCTGAAAATCACCAGTGCGATTGCCGACGTGGTGTCCCAGCAGCCAGAGCTCACGCGCGAGCAGAAGCAGGTACAGCTCCGGCAACAGGTAAACATCCAGCAGCAGTGCCTTGCACTTGCGGACGCTGACCTCGCAAAACTCGACGAGTTTGTCAACCAGCAGTTTGAACGGCACCACACCGAACAAACAACCTTGTTACGCAAGTTGGTACGGCAATACTGTGCCAGCATGATCGAAACAAGCGACAAGTTGCTTGACACGTGGAACGAAGCTCGGGTGGAGATTGCCGATATTCATCTCTGACCAGAGGGCCTACACGTACAACCCATGCTCGCCATGGGCCAATGCGTCTGCGGCCACGGCGGCTGTTTGCCGCACGAACTCCTGCAACCGGCTGTTGGCCAAGAAGAGCGCATACAACTGTGTCAGCTCCTGTGCCACCAACTCGGCCAACTCCAATGCCTGGGTAAGGTATAGCTGCTGCTGGGTGCGCACCGCCATCGTGTGCAACACCCGCTGCAACTCGAGCACGAGGTGCGGAATGTACAAGCATCGGAGATCGTGGTACACCACGCCGTTAGCCGTGTCCCTAGACTGCAATTCCAAGGACACAAGCCACAGTCCCGCCAACGCGCGAATATGCGTGGCTATAGTCTCCACCATTGTGCCGATGTGTGCCAGCCCCCATGCCGCCGGCGACACAAGCAGTCGCGTGGCATCGTCCCAGGCATCCACCATGGCCAACGCCACTGTGAGACGGTCGTATTCCAGAAGCTCGGCAAGTGCGGCAGCAGTGTCAGTACTCCCGCTCAGCCCGCCCACCTGTTCCCCGACAAACAGCTGGAGATCCACTGCCTTGAGCATCTGCTGGATCAGGTTGCGCGTGGCAAACTGCTTGAGAGCACCAAGTCGTCCGGTAAGGAGAAAACGGCGACAGAGCACCAATGTGGCCTGGACTGCATCTGTGTGCATGCGGGCAAGCACAAACCACTCCACCGCCCGCAGCACCATGGTGTCTGTGTGGCTGCCGTTGGTGGCATCGATGGTGGTGAGGCTGTGGGGCTCATAGGCCTCTTCGGTCTCGCCAAACACACGCTCGAGGGTTGCCCCAAGGATGCTCTTCAAAGGCATACCCAACTGACGCGCACGCTCGAGCTGTTCCAACCGGGTGTCGTCATCGGGGGGCATCTGCAGGAGGAAGAACAGGTAGGTCTTGTTCACGTTCAAAGACGGCAACAACAGCACGTACACCGGGAGGTGGCGATACAAGCGGTGGAAGTTCATGCGCAGGGCATACACCGTGAGAAGCCGCACAAAGTCCTGCTGGTCCACCAACAGCGGGTCCACACTGGTACGCAAGAAGATGGCAAGGTGGGTGAGGATACGCAACAAGTACGGCTCCTGGGTGACAATGTTGTGGTGCTGGGCATGCAACTCGCCTGCCACTGCTGCCGTGAAGCGCTCAAGCAGCGTGCGCACAATCGCACCCACCTGGTTGAGGATCACCAGGCCCTGAAGAACCCGGAGCGGGTGCCGTGCCTGGACCCCCACAGACGCCGCGTTGGAGGCAAGTGTTTCAAGCACCTCCTCGGCCGATCCAAGACACGAACTGCCCATAGGGATGGTGGAGGCTTGGAGTCGACCGGCGTCGGCAACCGCCTGTTCAAGCCGCTGGCGCACTATGCCGTTGGTGTGCACAAGCAACAGCGATTCCCACGTATCGGCCAACCCCAAGGCCACCCGCAGCACATCGCCACACACGTACAGGTACACAGCGCGCTCGTACACATCGAGCGACTCATCCTGGGCAAGCTGGAACACGCACCGCCTCCATGCTGCACTATGAGCGTTGCCGCTGGGAAGCTCGTCCAAACTGTCCGTCATGTCGGCATCGCCATCGCCGTCGTTGTCAAACACAGGGTCGACGTACAGCTGCTGGCCTCCCAACACCATGGCCATGGCCCAGTTTCCCAGCTGATGACACAAGTCGATGGCATCCTGGAGCCGGCCAAGCTGGATTAAACGATACACCCCGCGAAACACCACACGGTCACGGCGCTTGTCGCGCTCATCGAGACCGCCGCGATCCCGCAGCACGGCATCCGCATCCAATTCGCGCACAAGCGACACGTTTGTGGCCACCTCGATCTGCTCCCGTGTGTGCTTCCACTTGGCGTTGTCCACAGGCTGTTCAAACACCTCCAAATCGTCGCCCGGGTCGTCGGCCATGAGCAGCTCCTGCAACCACTCCAACACGAGCCACAACTCGTACGAGTCCGGGTGCTGCATCATGTACTGCCGCTGCACCACCGCATCCAGGCAGTACGAGGGTATGGCCCAGGCCGCAAGTGGAGGTGGGTGGGCCCGGTACGACTCCAATAGCTCCACCAAGTGCCACAACTTCACCTCGAGCAACCACTGCTGAGCCAGCGGGTCGTCGGGCAGGAGCTGCGCCGCCTCCAGCCCAGCGATGGCCTTGTACTGCCGGATGAGGTCAAACGGGTCGGCGTCCTTGTCTGTCTGGAAGTCGTAGAGCGCGTCGGCAAACTGCTCCACCACCGCCGTTGATTCCACCAGCATGATGCACAAAGCGTGGTGGCACGCTTTGTTTGACTGGTGCATTGCGTGCCGGGTAACCGGTGTGGGCACGCCCGGCGTGTACGCACCGCGCCCAATGCGGCCGCAATTCCGACCAACACGCTAATCTCCGCTCACGTGCGAGCATGCATATCTCCGCCGCAAAAGTGTGGTTTTGCAGCCCCTGCACAACTGCTCTTGTCTCCACATGCTCACGCGGTTGCCCCTGAACAAGTACGTGGCGCTTGCCATGCTGGTGCTCGTGCTGCTTGCGCTGGGCACGCCGTATCTCTACGGCGCGTACCTGCCGCAGCTCATGCAGCGCCTTGGTCTCGACGCCAGTGCCAGCGCCGCGCTCGCGCTTGCCACCAACATTGGCCTGGGGCTCGGCGGCTTGCCTGCGGGCGTGCTCATTGACGCCAAGGGTCCTCACCTTCTGATCTTCTTTGGTTCGTTCTGTCTCTTTCTGGGCTACTTTTGCGTGTACCTTTGCTACACCTACACCGTTGCCAACATGGCCTTGTTGTCGCTCGCCATGGGCACCATGGGGTTTGGCTGTGTTTTGAGCTTCTATGCCTGTGTGAAGGCCGCGTCGGTGAACTTTCCGGACCACAAGGGCACGGCTGGTGCCCTCCCCGTGAGTGCGTATGGCCTCTCGGCGGTGGCGTTTTCGTCCATTGCAGCCAAGTTCTTTAGCGGCAACACGGGGGGGTTGTTGCGCTTCTTGGCCATTGCGTGCGGAGCTCTGGCGTTTGTGGGCTCCTTTTTTGTGCGCTTGTTTGCCAAGCCCGTGTCGTACTTGGAACTGCCAGTGTTCGGGCTGGATCTGCTGCCAGTGCACTCTCGCAGCAACAGCTTCAAGAATTTGACCAGTGTGTACGACATGGGCGGCCCCAGTGACCGCCGTGGCAGCAGTGGCAGTGGCAGTGGGGTTCTCACTCCGCCGGTATCTGCGCCGGTGCCGGTGGCGGCAGACACTCCCGCGCGGAAACGGCCCTCGCTTTCTCTTCGCGGCTCGTTTGTCTTCTTTGGGATTGGCCTGCGCCTGCGGCCGCCAAGTGTGATTGACGAAACTACCCCGCTCACTGAAACCCTGAATCTCCACCGTCTGGACTCATCTGCCAACATTGCCCGCGAACTCAACGACCTCGACACCTTCAAGCTGAAATCGCTGGCGTGGCACAACCTCCTGATGTTGTTCCATCTGCGCTTGTTCCTCATGCACTACCCGTGCCTCCTGTTTGCCGCCGCTGTGGGGCAGATGTATATCTACTCGGTTGGCTACGTTGTTACGGCCCAGGCTTTTAAGCACCACAATGGCCCGGCGTTGTTGGGTGGGCCTGTGCTTCCGGGTCTGCCGCGCACAGAGGCAGCTCAGGCACTCCAGGTGCTGGTACTTTCGGTGTGCAACTTTTCCGGGCGGCTTGTCGCAGGGACGTTGCTGGACTTGGCCGTCAAGCGGTTGAAGATCCAGCGAATGTGGGTCTCGCTTGCCGGCATCTCACTTCTCCTCACAGGCCAGTTTTTGGCGGTGCTGGTGGACCTGCTTCTGCGTTTGTGGGTGGTGTCAGCGGTGGTGGGCTCGGCTTATGGGCTTACGTTTGGGCTGTACCCGGCCGTGATTGCTGACGTTTTCGGCACACTGGGGTTCAGCACGGCGTGGGGGTTGATTTGCACCGGACCGCTCATCTGTCTCTTTGGCCTCAACTACTACTTTGGCTGGAACTACGACCAGCAGCTGGTGGTGGACCCGGAGTTGGGCAGCGTGTGTTTCCAGGGACTCGGCTGTTACCGCGACGCCTTTATTACCACCGAGGGGGTGTGTTTCCTCGCGGGTGTGGCAGCCCTTGTGATCATCTACATCCAGCGCCAGCACTAGTGCGCCCTAGACCTGCGGCAGTCTTCGGACGAGCCGCACCAGCCTCAGAATGTACGCCCGCGCTAGCGCATACAGAACGCACGTGATGCAATCGCGCCAGATACTCATTGCCCGTTTTTCCCAATCGCGTTGTCCCCACTTCTCCACACCATGCCAATCCGCTTGTTCGAGCAGTTCCTCTTTGAAAACAACGTTGTGGGCACGTTCCCGCTCACCCATCTCAAGAATGCCCGCATTGGTATCGATGTGGAGCACTACATTGCGCGCCTTGTGAACTACCAGAAGTTCCCCTATCTCGAGGCCATTGGTGAGTTGCCACAGGTGCTCATGTACTACCTCAACTCGGACCTCGAGTTCTTCCGCGAGTCTAACATGAAGCCCACGTTTGTCTTTTCCGGCGTGGCAACACCCATCTCGCGCTCTGCCTTGCCCCCCACGCCTGTGGGTCGGTTCCTGGACAGTGAAAAGCACCGTCACGACGTGTGGGTCAAGTACTACACCCTGTATCGCGTGCCCACGCACCACATCGAACTGTTCCGCGAGTTCAACACGTACCCCTCTGTGGGGCCCTTTATGAACGACTTGATGCAGTTCTTTTACGACAACGGGATCGAGTACATGGTGGCGCCGTACAGCAGCTGGGCCCAGTTGGCATACTTGTACCAGGAGGACTACATCGACACCATCTACGGGCCCACGGACTTGTGCCTTGTGGAGAAGATCGACAAGTTCATTCTCGGCTTTGACGTGCCCAACAAGGGCTTCAAGTTTGTTGACAAGCAGCGCATCTTTCAGGAGTTCCACATCAACCAGAAGCAGCTTGACCAGGCTGCGTGCATTGTTGGCTTTGATCTCCAGCCCGAGGTGTTGAGCATCTTGCCGCCGGTGAGCTACGCCAATCCTTTCAAAGTGTGCTTGGAGTTGATATACTCCGGGATCGACTTGCACCACCACGTGCTTGCGCTCGGAGACCGTGCCCTGGTGGAGGCGTACGAAAAGGCGTGGTTGGGGTTGCAGTTTCTCCCGGTGATGAAGAGCAATGGCTCCGTGCAGTTGTTCAACACCACCGAAGAGCCTGCGTTGGCCCCGCGGTCGGCGCCCGCCACCACTGGTTCTGCCAGCAAGACAGCAGCTTCCGTCACCTCTGCGCCTTCCCACACCACCGTGCGCACCGTCTCCAGAACCAACGGCAACGGCCCGCACAACCAAAACCCTATCATCGAAGTGCCCAATGACGTGCATGAGGTGGTGGGCCAGCAGCTTCCCCTGGAGCTCTTCTTCTACCTCCGGTATGGCCTTATCCATCCGGAAATGCTCACCACGGTGCTTGCTGGACGCCAGGAGGTTCGCCCGCCTCTTGACGGTGGCAGAGCTCTGCTGTACCGTGAGTTGGTGTTGCGGCCGGAAGTTGTCGAGCTTATGGACAAGCGCGTGAACTTGCTCACGGCGTTGCTTGCGCGCTACTACCAGTTCAAGAAGATCCCCATGTACGTGTGGTTTGTTGACAACGGCACCGTGCCGGTGCAGGACTTGAACAACCGGTTTGTGCCCACGGTGCAGAAGCTGTTGGTGTCGTGGAGCGTGCATGCCGATGCCAACAGCCCCCGTGAATTTGGGATTGCTGACTTTCTTTCTTCCTTGGACCCGGCGTTTGTCGCGGCTCACTCGGCAGCTACTCTGCCGGCTGCGCCGTTCACCACGCGCTACGAGATTGCGGCAACTGCCACCCTCCGGGCGCTTCTGTTGATGGGCCATGTGGACAAGACAGGCCCCACGGCGTGGATGCGCTCGTTTGTGCGGTTTGTGAACCTGCTTGAGCCGGGGCTGATCAAACCGGTGATGCTTGAGCGGCTTGTCTACCTCTTGGAGTATATGCGCGTGAGCAGCACGCCGCTCCACGCACCGTTTGACCCGTCCATTCCCGAGCTTGAGAGCAACCGCAAACAGCGGTTGCTTGCCGCAGCCAACCCGGCTTTCTACCCAGTCCCGCTTCTGGGCACAGACTACCTGTCCATGCTCGTGATGACGCGGGTGATGCTGCTTATGCTGACCACGACGTACCGGCTGTTCCTGTATCTGGGCTTGGTCCTGCAGCTGTTGTTGGCCTTCCGGGGCCACATGGAGACAATCCGCGAACAGTTCCGCCTGACGGTGCAGGCGGTGCTCGTGCTGTTGTTGTGCAACGGCGAGCTGCTGGTGCGCCAGACGTGGAGCAGCGCTGATTGGACACAGCTTGCGCTGGAGTTGCCGTTTGCCCGTCTGGTTCCCAACACGTTGATGGGAGTTTGGATTGAGGTGTACATCGAGTTGGTGCGCAACTACAACGGCGACCGCGTAGCAGCGCGCGACCAGCTCGAGCTGCTGACCCACATGGTGCAGTTGCTGGACATGGGCACCGACTTGTTCGTCCGCGGAGTGGCGTTTTGGCGGCACTTTATGCAGATGGTGCACGTGTTGCACGAAGACGGCTTGGTCAACGCAGACGAGTATGAGCGGTTGCAGGAGGCGGACGAGATGTGGCAACAGTACTTTGACAAGTAGGCAATGCAAAGCAGCTTTGTATTATGTTTCTCCCTGGGCTACGCCGCTTCTCTGTTCTGAGACCAATTCTTGCCGAGTTTTCGCACGTGGTGGTGGGCGGCGGCTGTGTGGGCTTGCTGGTGGCTGCACTGCTTTCCCAGCGACCGGGCTCCCTGGTGTTGCTTGTGGAAAAGAACCACCTCCTTGGTCAGGAGACAAGCAGCCGCAACCTGGAGGTGGTCCACGCTGGCTTGTACTACCCGGAAGCGCTGCTCAAGACCCGGTTGTGCATTGAGGGAAAGGAGTTGTTGTACAGCGAGGCCCGGACCGCTGGAGTGGAGATGCAGCAGTGCGGAAAGTGGATTGTGGCCCAGCTGGAGTCCGAGTTGGCCTACTTGCACGAGATGCACACCAAGGCCCAGCGGCTCGGGGTTCCCACTGAGTGGGTGTCTCTGGCAACGGCTCGTGAGTTGGAGCCGGCCATCAGAGCCTCCCACGGTGTGCTTGCACTGCCCACCACCGGCATCCTCCTGGCTCACTCGTTGATGGACTACTACGAACTGGTGTTGCAAGAAAACGACGGCATGGTGGCCACGGCAACAGAGGTGGTTCTGGTGTCGCATTCGGGCGACTACACGCTTGGGGTGGCCACTGCCGATGGCTTGCTAGACATTACCGCCGAAGTGGTGGTGAATTGTGCTGGATTGCACGCACCTGCCGTATCCAACATGCTTCTTCCGCCCGAGCGGCATGTCACGGCCTACTACGCCAAGGGCAACTACTTTTCACCCAGCAGTCCGCTCCCCCGGGTGCTGCGCTTGGTGTACCCCTGTCCCACCAAGAACGTGGCGCTGCTTGGAACCCACCTCACGATCGACCTTGGTGGCCAAATGCGATTCGGACCGGATCTCGAGTGGGTGGACGCCGTGGACTATACCGTGAGTAGCGGGAATGTCGACAAGGCCACCTCTGCAGTTGAACGGTACTTGCCAGCAGTGGCGGACATGCTGGAGCCCCTCGTGCCATCCATGGCTGGCATCCGGCCCAAAATCCACGGGAAGGAACATGGAGAGTTCCAGGACTTTGTTATCCGTGAGGAGGACGGGTTCCCCGGGTGGATCAACTGTTTGGCTATCGAGAGTCCCGGCCTCACAGCCTCCATGGCGATTGGTCGGTATGTGTGTGGGTTGTTGTAGGAGAATCACTGGTCTCCGCGCGGCAACGTTGGCTATGCCTCGACGCGACGGCGGCGTCGAGCACCACCCGCAGCCGCTGCCGAGCGCTTGGCCTCTAGCTTCTTTCCTCCCTTCACTGGCAACTGACTGGGCTCGGTAGCACGAGGCAACTCCGTGAAATACTCGCTCTCCAACGCCTGGCGCGTGTCGCACCGCCGCCCCGGACACATGGTGGTCATCCACATAAGAAGGTCCAATGCCTTCTCGGTAGCAGCAAGAAACCGGTTGCGCATCTCATGACGCAGCGGCGGGGGGTACACCTTGAGGTTGTTGTAGCCCGGAAGCGTCAGCACGTGGGGCCACGTGTCCTCGGTGGGTGTGCCCAACGCCCGGAACGTCACGTCCAACTGCTCTGCGTCCAGGGGACCAGCAAGGTAGGGAATGCGCAACATCAACTCGGCAAAGATCGCCCCAACCAGCCACACGTCCACAGCCCCAGTGTAGTGCCGTGCGCCAAGAAGCAACTCGGGTGCACGGTACCACCGTGTCACCACGTTGCTGGTGAGCAAGTCCTGAGGCCGGTCGGGCGCGCGCGCAAGACCAAAATCAGCAATTTTGAGCTGGCCATCCGGCGCAAGCAACAAGTTGTTGGGCTTCAAGTCGCGGTGCAAGATGTTGTTGCGGTGGCAGTGGTGCACGCCACGGAGGGTCATGAGAAGCCAGCTCTTCACGTCCGCCGGCGTGAAGATCACCTCCTTGTCCTTGATGAGCTGCTCCAAGTCCGCCGGAAGAAACTCGAGTACAAGGTTGAGGTTGTCGGGCGTGCTGAACACGTCCACAAGCTCAATGATGTTGGGGTGCTCGAGCTCGCGGAGAAACTTCATCTCCCGCAATGCCAGCATGTCGAGACCGTCCTTGAACGCGCTGGTTTTGATCTCTTTGATGGCGATCGGCCGCGCCGTCAGCTGCTGCTTCCCGAGGTACACCACGGCGTACGTCCCCTCACCCACCTTCTTTTCCTTGAGGTAGCTATCTTTGACCGCACGTTGCATGGAGAGGCAAATCACGAACCTCATCGCTCACACCATGTCTTTGCTGGCGTATCTCAACGCAGCCTTCCCAACACGGCCCACGCCCGCCCAGTTGGACGAGCAGCAGGAGGTGATTGCGCGGGAACGTGCGCGGTTGGCTGTAGCGGCTCGCCCGGACACTCGGGCTGTGGCTGCCAAGCTTCACGCGGAGCTCGAGCATGCGGAGGCGAGCGGCGACCCTGCTGCCATCACGCTGTTGGTGGACAAGTACGGTCCCTTGCCGCTGTTGCTAGAGGCACGTGAGCGCTGTCGTCAACAGGTGGTTGCTCAGAAAGAGCAGCAAGAGCAGGCGCGCCGCGTGGAGGTGGCGGCATTGATTGACAGCATTAGCACCGTCGAGGATGTGGCGGAGGCTGCACACGCCATTGGTGCCATGGGAGAAGCTGTGCGGGCTGACGTTATTGAGGAGCTTGTTCTTGTGGTGGACACCACAGTGCGCCCCCAGTTGCTGCAGGCCTTGGCCAGCGAGGTGGAACAGATTGGGTGGAACGAGTCACAGGGCACATATGGCAACCCTGCCCGCGTGGTCGAGTGCATGAAACCATTGCTTCTTCTCCAGCACACGCTTGGACAGGTGCAAGGCCGGTCTGTGGAGTATCCCGCGCCGCTCTGGGCGTTTGAAGAGCTTGCGGTGGGGTTCTCCAAACGCTTTGGCTTTCACTTTGACGGCTCCAGCGAAACCAACCGTGGCGACCGCCCCGAGTGGGCACTCGAGTATGCCTTCAAGTACATTGATCTGCACGTGGATGCCGTGCGGGCGTGGGTTGGTGCGACGCTTGCGGCATCCCCGTTCAGCGACCGCTTTGGTGCCTATGAATTCGTCACGGCCGTGCTCGTGCTGGTGCGCCGCAAGATGAATCACTACTTTGCTGATTTGGCAGCCGAGCCACGCACCCACCGTCTTCTCCCGCACCTTGTGTTTGAGATCCAGCAGTTTGACACCAAGGTGCTTGAGCGCTGCCGCTACAACCCACACGCGCGCGTGGGCGGTGGCCGTCCTGCACGCCGCTGGCCTGGTCTCACGGGAGATGTGCTTCGTGCCGACCGTCACCTGGAAGTGTGGCTTGAGGTCGAGAAAACCCTTGCTCTTGCTCGCCTCGACGACATTGTGGCGGTGTCTAGTGCGTTCGAGATTGACTATGATGTGGTGGGTGCGGCGGAGACCAAGCCAACCATGCTGGCCTTGCTGCTTGAAAAGTTGTTTGAAAACAGCACTCTGCACTACGTGCACGTGCGGGTGCTCAAGTACCGCCTCCAGTTCCTCGCCACCGTGCAGCTTGCTATGCTCGACACCTACCACGCTCAGTTGCGTGACGGGTTGGGCGCCTTCCAGACGTTGTACGCCAAAACCCGGCGCGGGAAGCGCGAAGCTGATCTGGCTGCCGTGGAAGGGGCGTCGGGTGTGGAGCGTATCTGCCGCATCTACTGCTCAGCGAGTCATTTGGCGCGGTGCATGGAGCGGTGGAGCGAGGCGCCTGAGTTCTTGCAGATCGGTGTGTTTCTCGAGGAACAGAACGGAGCCGCCAACGCTGTGAACGACACCTTGTTTACCCCGTTGATTCGCCAGTTTCGCCTGTTGATGCAGCAGCTGGAGGCTGTCTTGCAGCAGCTTCTCCAAGACGAGTTCACCATTGCCACCAAAAGCTATCTTTCCAGCTCCCACTGGGGCAGCATTCCAGATAGCACATCGATGGAGATGCTGCCGGAGGTGGTCGCTGCATGCGGGAAGTTGGTCCCCGAGCTCCACATGCTCCGCCGCTGTCTTTCGCACGTGGACCTGCTTCCGGTGACTGGTGCTGTGGCAACTACCATCGCGCGGCTGTTCAGAGAAGATCTTCTTAGCACCAATCGGTTTAGCAGCGGCGGAGCCGAACAGGTGGCGCGGGACTGGGACTACCTCGTGGCCGCCCTCGGTCTCCCACCGGTTGTGGAGTCGGTGCGCACCCTGCAGATGGTGGCGGTTTTATGCGGCACAGCAGCCGACATGCAGTTGCTCTCGGAGCGCGACGTGCTGGAGATGATGCGGCGTCAGACCCGCTAATAGTAGCCATCCAACACCCGCGGCATGTCGTCGACGTCATCGGTACCGCCTCCTGCCCACGGGCCCTTTGGCAGGGCCTGTGTCTTGTGTTTGGCAAGGTCTTCGGTGACTTGCCCCAGGGCGTAGTCCCGCCATTTTGTCTTCACACTCTGCACCAACTCCCCCACGTGCAGTACAAGACTCGTGGGTCCGCTGGCAAACGGCAGTTCAAACTCGCGGGCATCGAACCCACTGTCAAGCCAGTATGCCGCGTCGCGTGCTCGTGCCTCGGCATCCCCATCCGTTTCTGCGTCGGTATCCGCATCCACGTTCACATCGGTGTCTGGGTCGCGAACAAGCAAGGCATTGAAGTCGGTGATGTCCACTTCGGTGCTGTGATGGTCTGGCAGCCGCACAGCCACCACAGGGCTCTCTGAGTGGGCTGTATGGCCAAAGTGGTTTGTCACCATGTGGTGCACCACCTGCCAGCCATAGGCATTGGCAAACCGGCGCCGCACGATCATGTTGTTGTGTGCATCGCCCTCCATGCGCACAATCACCTTGCGCCACAGCTTTCCGTGGTGGTAGCCGCGAGCAATCTGATCTTCCAACTCGGCCACCCGCTTGAAAGGATCAAGCGACTCGATCCAGCCTTTGTCCTGTTTTGGAGCTGCTGCGGGAAGTTCCCATGGGAAATACATCCGGTCATGAAGCACCACGTCTGGACGCGATCCAGGGTCGTTGATGAAACGCAGGGAGGGAGTGGGCGGGAGAAGAAGTGGGGTAAGAACATCGAACACCAGCGCCTTAGGAAGCGACAGCAACGTGTCCAGTCCCAGCGCACTCCCCGTTTGGAACTTGGAATAAGAACCCCCTCCGCCAGTGTTTGGTTTCACATCGCTTGGCTGCGCACCATCCTCCGGTTTTGCCTGCGCCTGTGGGAATAAATACAGAAGCGCCGTCAGCAACGGCAGAGCGGTCAGGTTGGAAGGTTGCTTGGAAACAGAGTCGGGCATGTTGACCGGAATGACCCCAACCTGGGTCTTGGAACGCGCACGATTCGGGGACGCCATGCCGGAAGGCGGGTCAGTACGGGTGTGTCCGGCCACCGGTTCAATGCACGCTTGGTTTGGCGGAGTCGACAGGACACGCAGCTCCAGGTCTGGCAGGCGTTTGCGCTCATCGAGTACCGCAGCAGAGGGCTGGCGAAGAGGGTCCACCATGGAAATGGGCACTGGCGCTGCGGGGCTCTCCGGCGCTTCGTTTGCAGTCTCTTTGGACATCACCTCGGAGATGGTTCGGTAGTCCAAAAACAACAAGGCGGAGGTGCGGATGGGTACAACTCCGTCGCAGGACGCATTGGCGTACACAGTCCGTCGCTTGAACCGCCGCATCACCTCGTGTGCGGGCCCTGTAGGCAACAACACGAGCAAGGGCAGATGGCCCCGAACATAGGTCAAGCCCAAATCCTGGCCGCTTCGGCCAACAACCCCCACCAGAAGGGCGACTGACACGTAGGCAGGGTTTTCGGCCGCCACCCCCAACAACGGCAGTGCCATTGCCACAAAGTTGATGGGCACC
This sequence comes from Limtongozyma cylindracea, assembly GCA_030572215.1. Taxonomy (NCBI): domain Eukaryota; kingdom Fungi; phylum Ascomycota; class Pichiomycetes; order Serinales; family Debaryomycetaceae; genus Limtongozyma; species Limtongozyma cylindracea. The sequence continues at coordinate 233,924 of JAJLZO010000156.1, forward strand.
ACCTTCTCAAAAAAGTCCGGGAAGTTATTGTGAAGGTAGGCAATCGCAAACGTCTGCACCAATCCCCCGAGCGAATGGCCGACAAACGAGATCTGGCGGATCTCAGGATACTGTTCGCGGTAGAGTGTGTGGTAGATGTACTCCGCAAGGCGCAGCCCGAGGTACTTGATCCCCCGCTCTGTCTTGCACACGTTGGCATGGAATCCGCGCACAATGATGTTGTCCTCACAGTCGTACTCCAGGTCGCCATCAATGTCATGCGGATGTTCGTGGGTGTGCTTCTCGATCTGCTCCTTCATGTAGAGCATGTCGGCACCAACGTTCAGGTGCAACCCGTGGGTCACCACCACCAAGTGAATCGGCTTGTGTAGAGTGGGTGGCGGCACGTTCCAAAGGTCCATAGTAGACTGGGTCGTGACGCAAACGGTGTCGGGGCTGCTCACGACCACCGCTCCGCTGTCCGCCACCAGCTCCATGGAACCACCCACAACCACCTCAAATCCACACTTCAGCACGTGGCTGAAGATCATCTGGCTCACCACGTCCACAACCCACACATACCGCCGCTTGAACGTGTGGGTAGCAAGTTCTGCTGTGAAGCTCTGGCCGGGTGCCACGTTCGGGTCAAACAGCGGCTGGTCCAGCAGCACAAACGTCGGCTTGGACACGTCAAACTCCTCGCACCGCACGTCCACATACAACGTGTATGGTCCCGCAAGAAACGCTGCGCGGAGCGGGAGAGGCTCGGCGTTGCGCACCTGGAGCCAGAGCAGCGGCACAGGCCGACTCATACTGGAAATGGTGGGCGTGTATGTCACGGTGTACCGCACCACTTCCCCCGCAAGCACCGCACCCAGGGCTCGGTAGTGCACCTCCATGTGTTGCGGGATGGTTGTTGCGCAGCGGCTGTGACCGGATGTGTTCCTGCAGCCAAGCTCATCGCCCATGCGTCGGGCAGGACACGACACGTCAACAAACCTGCATCGGAACTGCCCAAAGGGTGTACAGCCAGTCCTGTTCATGCTCAACCGCAAGAGGGTATGCCTGGTGTGCCTCGTTAACTGCCAGTACTAACCCGCAGCACATCACTCCGCGCCTGCCGTCGCCGGAGGAGCGGTCGCCTTTCAAGCGCCCCCACAAGGTGGTGGCCGAGGCCAGCCCCCAGCCAGCCCCAACCGCCACGCTCTACGCCACAAGTCCGGACGGAAGCAACCACCCAGTGCCCGCAAAACAGAATGTGGTAGTGGGCCGTCTGCTGCGGTGCGATCTTGTGCTCAAGCAGCTTGATGTGAGCGGCACCCACTGCCACTTGACGCGCGTGCAAGTGCCTGGTCTGGGGCTGCGCACCTTTCTCCTGCTCACCGACGTGAGCAGACAGGGCACGTTTGTGAACGGTGTGCGTGTGAACAAGCTCAAGCCGGTGATGTTGCAGAACGGCGACAAGGTGGGGTTTGCTCAGCTGGCTCTGTACATTCTCCGCTACCACGAACCTGCGGTCTCTCCGCAGCGGCTGTTCTATGACTCGTATGCCCTTGGGAAGCTTCTCGGCACGGGTCACTACGCTCAGGTAAAGCAGTGTTCGTACAAGCAGACCGGGGCGCAGTATGCCGTCAAGATATTCCAGCCGCAGCTGGCAACATCGTCAACGCCGGAGGAGCGCACAAAGCTCAACCAGGAGTTGGAGGTGTTGAAGAGCATCAGTCACCGCCATGTTGTGCGGATGGTTGACGCCTTCACGGAGCCTGTGAACAACGGGCTGCAGTTGGTGCGCTACTTGGTGCTTGAGATGGTGAACGGCGGGGAGCTCTTTCAACGGATAGTTCGCAAGAGCAAACTCCGGGAGAACGAGCTGCGAGCGGTGTTTACTCAGTTGTTGGAGGGGCTCCGCTATCTCCACAGCCTCAACATTGTACACCGCGACATCAAGCCCGAAAATGTGTTGCTTAGCATCACCAGCGGCGAACAGACAGCGCCCTGGGACGAGGGCGAGCATGCAGTGGTGGTGAAGATTGCCGATTTTGGTCTTGCCAAGTGCATTGGTGAGTTGAGCTTCACAAGCACCTTGTGTGGCACGCCAGCGTATGTGGCGCCAGAGGTGATGCTGCACCAGCTGGAACGAGCCTACTCCAAGCTGGTGGATCTCTGGCTGGCGGGTGTTTTGTTGTACGTGTGCCTCTGTGGGTTTCCTCCCTTCAGCGACGAGTTGGCACCGCCCCTGATGCGGCAGCAGATTCTTACTGGCCAGTTCCAGTTTTACAGTCCGTACTGGGACGACGTGGACGATGCAGCATTAGACTTGGTGAGCAAGATGTTGGTGGTGGACCCTGCCAAGCGTATTCTGCTTGGCGATATTCAAAATCACCCATGGACAAAGGGACGGTTTGAAGCACCACCTTCGCCCCAGTCGCGTGCTTCTCAAACGCCAGTGGTACGCCCGCCGGTTCGTCAGGGCTCGATGCCGTTGACTCTCAGCTCCAAGCACCTGCTGGTTCCCAGCGATCTGCAGCGGCTGGTGAGCTGTGCCGTGGATAACATCCGAATCGAGTAACAGTCTATGCGCGTGTCTAAGGGGTCACGGTGGAGAGACCTGCTGGGGAGTGCATGCGGGAAGCCTTCACCACCACAGGAATCATGCCGCCGGTGCCGACAGTGAACTGGCGGTGGCCCAATGCCACGAGGAACGACCGGATGGTGCCCGAGTGCAGCGTGGTGCTGACATAGTGCACCGGGTGCTCTGAGTCGGCGTCCTTGGAAAAGAGGTACTGGAGGAACGCGTCGCACCGCATGGCCTGTTCCGCCACTGTCTCCT